>OX382274.1:33041725-33231744 GCA_947507595.1 Pyralis farinalis | reverse complement strand
ATGTTAGTCGTTACAATAACATGCTACGAATATTTTTGAAATTTCAGATGGCGAACACTCGCAGAGACGACCGCAACAGCCGAGGCAGAGACGACCGGAACAGCCATGGCAGCGGCGGCATGCATCTACTAACTGCAGTGGGTGTGTGCCGGCCGGCATTGGTTCGCATGAACTAATCGGTAACGGAGCACACAAAGTATAGATCAAATTGCCTGCAAAATTTTACTTTCTGCTGCTGCTTCACCTTTGTACCGTTCTTATGGCGAACACAATAAATCAAAATGGTGCAATCATGATATATCATTTGTTGTGTGTCATGCATGAGTCATAAGTTGGTTTTTGTTGTGTGTACACAGGACGACAGGTAAAGCTACACATGCATGGGTACATAGCTTTATCGGTCGTTTTCTATACAGGAATCTCGATCTTCTTTTTTGTATAACGTCGGAAGACATACAAGCGTACAGCCCACCTTATGTAAAGCCGTTACTGTGAACCTATGAACGATTGCAATACATTGAGTATCCCACGCGCGATACCTCCTCTGCTGCTACCATAGCAACTACTTAGTAGCTTACTGGTAACCTTATTCACTCGCAGAATCACAATAATCATCCACGCCGTTATTATTTGGATGCAGTTCTGAGGGTGGAGATAGCTCCCCAGTTGGTTTGCTTATTTATAGCTGTGCCTTACCTCTTTTAGACCCGAGACTCGTATGCTAATAGTCAGAGTACACCACCTGGATTCAGTTAAGGAGTCTGTCTCTAAGGATGATGCTGACAGGGAGCCAGTTGCACCCCAAACTTGTTTGATATAAATGACGAGCCCAGTAGAGGAGTGGTTAGCAATGAAACTTTAACATCAACGCTCGTGAGTTCGATTCTCATGCAGAACAAATAGGTATTGGTGTACATGAACATATCTGTTTGTCTTGACCTGGATGTTTTATCAGAGGTAGTGCACATCAAAGCAGTCCGACTGTGGAAGTACCTCCACCTCACTGAAAACCGTAGACAACTAAAAATAAAGGGTTGTTGTGTTCCTGCGCGTGAAAGTGCTAACAATTTTCTGTGTTAGTAACAGCAACGCGCGAGTAAAACTACCTGTATCGCAAGGGATCATAGGCTACAGCAACCACTTAAGAAGTATAAAAAATGAGTGTTAATTTGTCATTCACCGAGGAGTCCAGTCTCGAAGTAAGAGATGTTGAAGGCTGTGTACTGCGTGAGGGGGTCCTGGCCAGCCACCAGCCCGAGCGGCGGCTGGGGGGTGCTGTCCATGGAGTGCTGGCCCCTGGAGATGTGGTGGGTGCCGCACGCCGCAGCTATTATAGCGTGCTTCAATAGATTCCTGTGTAGAAGTTGTATTTTTCAGTCGAGAGGCAAACAAGCACAGTTCTCGTCTCATGTACGTGTCTGCCGTACTAAAATTATCCCGTTGCTATCACAGTAACTCTTCAGGAGTTTACTGGCAACCTCCCGTATTCGCCGCAACACAACAACCGTCCAGGCCGCTGTTATTTGCACCACCACGAACCCATAAAGCACTTGACTGCACATGAAGGCACCTCACTCTCACAATTTCGACCCTATTGACCAATGGGAGAATATTTTAACCAATGAGCCGATAGGTGACGCAATGTTGATCCGCGAATTAGGCAATAAAAGCTGCACGTTCTACTTTGACGAGCTCGGTGGCGTAGTAATGAAACGCACAATTATGCTACTTTGACACCAACGCTCGTGGGTTCGATTCCCACACAGGAAAAATATTTGTGTGCATGAACATGTCTGTTTGTCTTGGTCCCGGTGTTTTCTGTGTATCTAAAGTATATGTATATTTACAAAAATAATAAATGTATTTACGTATGTTTATCAGTTGTCTAGTACCTATAACACAAGATTCGCTTACTTTGAGGATAGATGGCGCTGTGTAATTTGTCCGACAATATTAAAAAAAAGGAGTGTGCTTTAGATCACACGACTGAAGTAAAACTTCTTTAGCTCCATAGTGTGATACAGACAATAGGCCTGCACTGTGTCTTAGATACACGAAACTTAACTCGCTATGAGAGAAAGAGGGAAAGAAAATGTGTGCTCGCATCTCTCTCTCTTGCCCCTACAGCATCGATGCCCCTACAGTAATATACGAAACATAACCCTCTCTCTTTCTATCTTCACTAACTTATATCTCCCTCTCAAATTCCGTTCGCCTCGTCCGATCACAGTTTTCGTAACGCTCTCGTCACGCATTCACCAGCTTACTCCCCAAGTCAAGCGTGCGTAAAGAAGTTTTACTTCAAAATAAATGCGAAAGTGAAAAGATGGAGAAGCCGGGGAAGGCCAGGATCATCACCAAATTAGTTGTATTTCAAGCACGTCGTGTGTGAAATCCCTGGTGCTGCAACTATCCAGTAGTAGGTTCAGGTATCTGCTTACAGGCAGGCTGTATGCTTTTGATATAAAAAAAACGAACTGGTGAGGAATACTCTCGATACATCTCTAGAGCTCGATGGCGTCTTTGCGCGTGTCATTCTAACCGAACACGCGGGTTAAGCAACGTCGACCGCAGCCAGTCTATGGACGGGTTTATTTATCTCGAGTTTCTCCGTGCTCGTAGGGCACGTTAAGCCGTCGGTCCCGGCTGTTTTCGATAGATGACAGTCGTTAAGCTAAGTCAGTGGTACTCGGGCGTCTTGAAAACACTAGCCTCGACAATCGGCATTTGAGCAGTGTGGTGGAGTATGCTCTAAACCCCTTCGGTTGAAGAGAGACCCGTATCCCAGCAGTGGGATGAGTAAGGGTTGACGTGATAAGAAATACTCTGCAGCCCTATGTACACTTGCAACAGCGATCAATAAAATTGGCACAGGCTGTTCATTTCATTATTATTATTGCAGATCGTTACTACTGGTTCCATCACTTGTATGCAGCGTCGGGTGGCATGTCAATATACGGTCCAACTGATGTGAAGCGGTTCGTAGCTTGTGCACGTTCGCAATACGTAAAAAGTGAGACCTATTTGTTGCAGTTGTTATTTTGCTTTGGTTTTCTGTGAGGTGGAGGTACTTCTCCAGATGGGCTGCATTGATGCGTCCTACCTCTCTTTTACACCATTAAGGCATTATCTAAGCATACGGCTTGCGTATTCTTTTTTTGACGAGCTCGGTGGCTCAGTCGTGAAAGACGCGACTTTGACATCAACGCTCGTGGGTTCGATTTCCACACAAGACAAACATTTGTGTGTATGCACATGAAACGAGCCTGTCTGGGGAAGCACCTCCACCTCACAGAAAACCGCAGCCAAATAACAACTCCCTAGAGGGTTGTTGTGTTCCTGCGTGTGAGTGAGGTCACCAGTAAGCTCCTAAGGAGTTGCTGTGTATGCAGCAGAGGAGGTATCGCGCGAGTGATATATTACGCGCTAATAGGCGGTAACTACTTTACATCAGGTGGACCATATGCTTGTACGACTCCCGACGTTGTAAAAAAAGAAAAAAAAACTTGGATTATGGTAATGGTGGCTAATAGTACATGGTAAGCAACCTGAATACTGACATGATGTCGCAGGTGCCCGCGCCGGGGAGGGCCACTGCCACCCAGGTGTCGCTGCACCGGCCCAGGTCGTACACCTGGAAGCCCCCGCGGGCGCAGGAGCGCGCCACGCGGCGAGGCACCGGTCTCTCCTGCAAGTATTTATTATTATGCCTCTAGGTTTGCAAGTGTCCAAAGGCCTTTCGGCTTGTCTGACGGTAACCAGTTACCGTCAGACAAACCGAAAGGTTGTTTAGCAAGGCAAACAGAGGTGTGTGTAATGTGGGAATCGAACCCACAACATTGCAAGCCACGAGACCAAGGGTCTTCTCATATTATAATATTATAAAATAAGAAGCATGCTCCGTTGGTTCGGACATGTAGAAATTTGGAAAAATAAAGGCGAAAGAATAACGAAACAGATATATTAAGCTAAAATGGAATAGGATACAGGAGCTATCCTTCCACTTGGTGGGTTGAACAAATTAGTTGGGTTCTATAAGGTCTAAAAACCGGTGAGTGTGCATGAAAAGAGCTATGAATGTTAAATAATGAAATGAGGTAAATAAGGACCCAATCATGTGACACAAGGTTTCCTCTGCCTGCCCTGGAAGGAGTTGGCGTGAAGACACAATTCCCGAGATATTCTATATATCATCGTGGTCATGATGTCAGGAGCCCTGGGAATCGGCGAGGGTGCATAAAACAAACAAAGCATATTAAAGAAGCGAGTGAGGTATGTAAGGACCCCGTCTTTTCGGCTCGTCGCTCTCTGTCTACCCCGCAAGGGACCTAGCGTGAAGGTATAATACACACATACAATATGGTGACAGGAGTCTCATAAGGCGCTTTAAAAAAAAAGCATGTTTTTTTGGTTTCATATTGTGTGCTTGTTTTAAACCATTCAAGGTGTAAAACAAGCACACAATGTAAAACAAGCGTACACCCACCCTAATGATAAACGGTTACCGTAACCAATGGACACTTGCAACACTTTGTGCGTTACAGCTAAAGTCAACTTATCTGGAAGTGGCGGACCCATACGTTGGGGTGTAAAAGATTAGTGAATACGATCCGTTTGGTGTGATGCGATTACCGTAGCCTATGATACCAATAACAATGCAAGAAGCATCATACCCGCGTCACCACCCCGATGCCACTCAACGCCGCGGAAGGTTACTGTGTGGTAACCTCGCTCACTTGCAGGAACTCCACATCCAGAGACTTGTTATTTGGCTGCGGTTTTCTGCGAGGTGGAGATACTCCCGCTGACGGGCTGCTTTGGTGCGCCCTACCTCTCTTATAAACACCCAGATCAATAAAAACATACATGACCATGCACACAATGTTTGCTCTGTGTGAGAATCGAACCCACGAGCGTTGGTGTCAAAGCAGCATTATTAACCACTGCACCAACGAGATCGACAAAATTACTAGAAATCGTGCAAATAGATTTTAAGTACTGCTTTGGCCCTAGCTCTCTTAAAAACAACGAGATTAAGTGCACACAAATGTTTGTTCTTAGTGGCAATCGAACCCACGAGCCTTGGTGTCAAAGTAATATTACTAACTGCTCCGCCACCGAGCTCGTCATGTTACATAAACACATTGAATCCAGTAATATAGATTAAAGGATAGTATAAATGTATAATGATATCCCTTATCTGCTGGGTGATATTCCCTATCTCCTAAACGAAGTGTGAAACACCGGATGTTACATGCAAAGATGTCAGCATTTTATCTCGTAGTTAAATATTGTATATGACGGGTGTAATGGTTACCAATGCTGCGTTAACACCGAGGTTCGTGGGTTCGATTCCCACACGGTACAAACATTCATGAGCATGAACATGTCTGTTTATCGTGGTATGGGTGCTTTTAAGAGAAGTAGGCACATCAAAGCACCCCATCTGAGGAAGTACCTCCACCTCACAGAAAACTGCAGACAAATAACAACTCTCGGGAGGATTGCTGTGTTGCTGCGTGTGAGTGTGGTAACCAGTAAGCTCCTAAGGAATGGCCGGAATGCACGGCTGTGTTAGTAGGAGAGGAAAAATCTCGCGAGTGATACTTAATATATTGCAAGCGTTCATAGGCTACAGTAACCGTTTTACATCAGGTAAGGCCGTATGGTTGTGCGCCTCCTGACGTTGTTAATATATATACCTATATATATTGCGTGTCGAGGTTTGGGTATTTTCTATGTATCATAAGTATGTATTTACAAAAATAAAAGGTGCTTACGTATGTTTATCAGTCGTCTAGTACAACATAACGCAAGCTTCGCTTACTTTGGGACTAGATGGCGCTGTCCAATTTGCCTGAAGATATTTATTTGTTATAATGTTACCGGACGTGGGCTGGATAGAATCAAACTGGCGATTTTTTTTTTCACGTATAACGTCGGGCACGCAAGCATACGGCCCTCCTGACGTAAAGAAGTTTCCGTAACCTAAGGTATCACTCGCGCGTTGCCACATAGTAACTCATTAGGATCTTACTGGTAATATCACTCACTTGCAAGAACACAACCCTCCAGGGAGTTATTAGGGTTTTTTTTAAAGTCAAGGTTCTTCTTAAGGGCTGCATTGATGCACCCCTCTTTTAAAAACACCCGAACCAAGAGTAACCGACATATTCCTACATAAATGTTTGCCCTGTGCGGGAATAGAATACACGGGTGTTGGGGTCAAAGTAGCATTGTTAACTACTCTGCCACCGAGTTCGTCAAACATCTCTCAAGCCTCAACTCATTCTCCATTTCCGTACTGACCCGACTACAGCCTATAGAGTCCGCCAATTTGATGGTCTCTTCGAAGGGCACGCCCACGCTGGCCACGGTGCAGCCATCGGTCCTGAAGTGGTCTTTCGTGTATCTTCTAATACTCTCCGCATTCATACTGTCTATCCTCGCTTCCTCGCAGTATATGGAGTTGGAGAGGGGACCGGTCCAAGAGGCATGTTGCACTAAATCCAGGACTCTTTGCTCAGGAGTGATTCTCACGAGGTCGTCTCTGATGAGAGGCTTGCGGTCCTCCAACTCCCAATGGTGGTAGCAGCACCTTGATAAATACAATTGATGTACATTCGTTCATCTTAACTGTCTACTGTGCGAGTCTGACCCGCGCTCTGAGGGTTCCGTAAACAAGTATTTTCGTGATTTATTGGTGGATAAAAAAGTATTTCTTTTTTTGTGACGGAACTACAAATTTACGTTTTTGGATTTTTTCTTTACTTGTTACATGACATGCTACATGACATTGCTTCTTACCAAATTTCATGATTCTAGGTCATCGGGAAGTACCCTATAGGTTTTGATTCCCTCGCGAGTGTCAAAATATGCGCTAAACGGGGCATAAACAGCCATATATTTTGATTGCGTTGACTTAGAAGTTTGATTTTTTTCACTGCTCGAAAGGATTACAGACCTGAGTACTTGATATTAATTTCAGCTTGATAGCTCCACCTGTTCCTGAGAAAAAGGATCTTGACGGACAACACAGCGATTCTATGAGGGTTCCGTCTTTCCTTTTATTTTTTTTTACACGACATCTGGAGTTTGTTTGTATACGACCCGCCTTGTGACCGTAGCCTATGAACGCTTTCAATAAATTAAGTATCGCTCGCCCCTGTTGCAAACACAGCAATTCCACAGAAATTTACCTAACGTCACTCACTTCAGGAATACAACAACCCTCCAAGAAGTTCTTATTTGGCTGCGGTTTTCTTTGAAGTAGGTTCGTCCCCAGGCGGACTGCGTTGATGCATCCTACCCGTCTTATTTACCTCGCGGCGACATCTAGGAGGTAATACTTCAAATCCCCGAACAGCGGCACAGGGCAGCGCAAGGTGAAGGCCACGGTCTGCCGGTCAGTGGTGCACGTGATGCTGGCGCCCGCCTGCTGGAGATACCGCATCTTCGCGAAGGAGGAGTACCCGCAGCCCGAGCAGGAGGAGCCCGCGCGAAGGAAGTGACTCGCTCCGATCTGGTCGTCCACTTCGAAGCGGGAGCCAGCCTGGGAGACATCAATGATATGCAGTATATTTTAACATCAAGAGAGGTCAACAGACGGATCCAACCTAACGGCGTTCGGGAAACTTCGACACATCTTCTCGTACAAAATCTCTCAACGTCTGAAGACTAAAGTCTTCTAACAATGTATTTTGCCAGTGATGACATACGGAACTGAGACGTGACCTTTCACTGCAGGCCGTATGTAGCTCAAAGTCGCTCAATATGCTATGGAAAGGGCTATGCCCGGAGTTGCGCTGTGTGATATGCATGCAGATACAGCGTGGAACGACCCCCCACCAGATGGAGCGACGACCTGAAGAAATTTATAGGTAGTCCATGGAAGCAGGCGGCGCAGGATCGAGGCATATGGCTCTCTAAAGGGGAGGGCTATGTCAGGAGTGGACGTTTGAAATGATGATGATGATGATTACCATGATATTTTAACATTACGTAGGAGTATTATTTTACAGTAATACATTTTAACACCCGACTAAGAGGAACAGACATGTTCATGAGCAACAATATTTGCCCTGTGCGGGAATCGAACTGCGAACCTTTGGTATTTACGTAGCCATCGCTGTCCACTCGACCACCGGGCACGTCATTCGCTGTAATCATCGCTTTTCTTCTTTTTCTAGCGTTATCCCGTTTGCTAATTCATTTGGTATAAGGATTAACAGAATCCGTCAGCAAGGCTAAGGGTTTGGTGAGGATCTGATTTCAACAGAATGGCTACTGCCTGACCTCCATATCCCAGAGGGAAAACCAGACGTTTCTTAGACTAGTTAATAGATTCAGGCGTTATTTAACGAAACTCAAAGTTACATGCAATTTGATCTAACTTGCTTTGTGTGCTTCCGCCACTAATTAGTTCATGCATGTTCATATGTGAACTATTTTGTCAGTGATTTTTCCAAGGTATGACCAACTCGCAGTGTATTTATTTGTCGAAATATATAGAATCGCGTACAATAGTCTGTTAACGATACTACTCGTCTTTTTACGCAATAATTTATCGTCGTGGCAGCGACGGTGGTGGTGGGGGCATGCGGATTCTGTTCCAGATGGCGGACGACCGCAGCAGCCGAGGCAGAGACTACCGGAGCAGCCATGGCAGCGTCGGCATGTTGCACTTACTAACAGTAGTGGGTGGGTGCCGGCCGGCGCTAGGCCGCCTGAACTAATTGGTGACGGAAGCACACAAAGCAGGTTAGATCTTTCTTAGACTACTCGCCGTATTCATCCATTGAAATTAGTACGACTGTAGTTTTCATTCGCGAACTCGCAGGGTAGGCAGGCATGAATGATTCCTCGACGGATACATTGCAGCGTCTAACATTGTCACCTTTAATTACATAGTAGCAATGAGATTAACCTGATACATGATAGTGCAGGCAGCGACCGGCGAGCCAGCGGGCCGCGCTGCCGCCACCCTGATACCGTTGAGCAGTTCCGAGCTCTGGATCTCCGCGGGTCCGTAATCCGGCTTCGGCCAGCATACAGCCCGCTCAAACCTGCCCATCGAGAAATTCTTGGTCAGTTTTTTTGAAATTGAATACAACTTGTTCATGACGCTCGCGGAGATCTTAAAATGCAGTGTCACACAGACAATCTCTGACAGATACCGTAAGATATTGGCGATATTACATACTCTTTGACATCATGCATAGACAAATGTAATTAAAACTTTTGGCTGCGGAAAGGACCTGAGACTCGATTTCTTCCCGCGCTTTTAACAAGTCACATTGTTGTTACGCCGTTACTCCGCGGAGTTAGTGATTTTGGAAGGTACTTTAGCTAAAGTCATACAACCCAAGGTTTTAATTGCATTTGTCTATGCATGATATCAAAGAGTATGTAATATCGCCAATATCTTACGGTATATGTCAGAGGTTGTCTGTGTGACACTGCATTTCAAGATCTCCATGAGCCGTGAGCGTCATGAACAAGTTGTATTCAATTTCAAAAAAACTTTAGCTAAAGTATCTGACCGGGGGCGGCGGCGGAGAGGTAGGGCGCTTCAAAGCAGCCCGTCTGGGGAAGTACCTCACCTCATACAAAACCGCAGCCAAATAACAGCTCCCTAGAGGATTGTTGTGTTCCTGCGTGTGAGTGAAGTCACGAGTAAGCTCCTATGGAGTTGCTGTTTTAGCAGCAGAGGTGGCATCGCCCGAGTGATACTTTATGTATTGTAACAGTTTTTAGGCTGCGGTAAACGCTTTACATCAGGTGGGCCCTATGCTTGTATGCATCCCGACGTTGGATAAAAAAAATTCGCCGAACTCAACCCCATAAAAATAGTGAAGTTTTCGCGTCAAGAAAACCCCATTTTCTGTGACTCCCAAATTCCAGAACACACCTCTTACTATCACCAACAGCATTAGGATGCTTGGAGTCGAGATCTCCAGTGATGTTCAATATAGAACTCACCTAGAGGAAAAGGTCAAGCTGGCAAAATAACTTGGTGTGCTCAACAGATCAAAGCAGTAATTCAGCGCGGGGCAAAAGCTTATGTTATATAAGTCTCAAGTCAGATCGAGCAAGGAGTACTGCAGTCATCTTTGGGCGGGAACACCTGGATACCAGCTTGCACCGTGTGATTCGATTCAGAGACGAGCTGTGAGAATTGTAGACGATCGTAAGTTTACACACGGTGTTGAAGCCTTAAGTTTAAGGAGAGATTTGTCTCTCTTTGTGTGTTCTACCGATTGTACAACGGGTTGTGTTCTGAAGAATTGTTTGATATGTTGCCGATAGCATTATTTTATAGCCGCTCGCCGACGGCGGGGAGTTCACCCTCACACGCTAGAACTGCAATGGTCGTGTACTGTGCGGTTCCAGAGAAGTTTTCTTCCGGGAACTCTCAAGTTGTGGAATGAGCAGCTGAACTTAAGGAACTGCATCATGGGGCTCTTCAAGAACGGCGTGAAGAGGTTTTTAGAGATTCGGCAACGCATGAATGACACTCCTGGTGTTGCAAATGTCCGTAGGCTGACTGTTTACCATCAGGCCGTATGCTTATACATCTAAGGTGACAAACAAGCAAAAAAACAAGACAAACAAACGGGACAACGCTAAGAAAAAAAGACATGTATGTTTGTCTTGTTTTGGGTGTTCAATTTGAAGAAAGACAGCGCAGCGGCCCGCCTGGAAAAGTACTTCCACCTCCGCAGCCAAATAACAATCCCTGGTAGGTGGTGGTATTACTGCGTCACTCGCTGTGAGATTATCAATAAGCTCGTCCTCCCCTCCTCTGACTCCTTACAGTTGCTGTATAAGCAGCGGGGATGGCTTGGCACTTAATATATTGCAAGCGTTCATATGCTACACTCACCAAATCCATCGTCAGGTGGGCCGTATGCTTTCTTGACACCAGTGAGTCTGCTAAGTTAGTCTGTTAAGGAGCCCCCAACCCTCTAACCTGTACTTATTATCAAACAGAAATTACGAATTAAAGAAAAGCGTTCATAGACTACGGTAATCGTTTTACATTAGGTGGGCCGTATGCTTGTATGCCTACCGACGGTGTACGAAAAACTTGAATTGGTGTAGACATTTTGACGAGCTCGGTGGCTCAGTCGTGAATGACGCGACTTTGACACCGATGCTCGTGGGTTCGATTCCCACACAAGACAAACACTTGTGTGCATGAACATGTTTCATTGTCTCGGTCTGAATGTTTTAAGAGAGGTAGGGAGCATTAAAGCACGTCTGGAGAAGTACCTCCACCTCACAGAAAACCTTAGCCAAATAACAACTCCGTAGAGGGTTGTTGTGGTTCTGCGTGTGAGTGAGGTTAACCAGTAATCTCCTAAGGACTTGCTGTATAAGCAGCAGAGGAGGCATCGCGTAAGTAAAACTTAATGTATTACAAGCGTTAATTGGCTACGGTAACTGCTTTACATCAGGTGGGCCGTATTAAAAAAAAAATTGGCAAAGTAGCTAGAGGGCGCGTAATCTCTGAATTTTAATTGCTTTAAGGTACTTTTAGCGGTAATCTAAAGACGAGACAATAAAATCGTGCGGAAATATAGCGGCTTATTCAATGTTAATTGTTTTATAAGGCGATAACGCGGGATTACCGCAAAGCAGGGCTAATTTTAACGGCTTCGCGGGTTATAGGGGGCTCCGTCGTCGTGTCGTGTGTCGCGCAGGCGAGCGTAACCTGACCGTCGCATCACCAGATCCTCAGCTTATGCCGCGCAATATAATAAACCGCGGGAACCGCTTTTTCTTACCTTCTTCTTGTTGACGAGCTCGGTGGCGCGGTGGTTAATAACACCACATTGACACACAAGAAGATATGTGTGAATTTGTTTGTTCCGCGATAACTCACGAACCCATGCACTTATTTGATGAAATATTGTGTACAAGTATGCTAGAATGGATTATAACTTATTTAAATTTACTAGCTTTTGTATACAACATCTCGAGACATACAAGCACACGGCCCGGCCGATTTAAATCGGTTACAGTAGCCTATGAACGCTTGTAATACATTAAATATCACTTGCGCGATGCCACCACTGCTGCTAACACAGTCGCCGATGACCTCACTCACACGAAAGAAAGCAACCCTCCAGGGAGTCTTACCTCTCTTAAAAACACCCAGACCGAATCATACAGACATGTTCATGCATAGTTGTAGTTAATTCGCGTCTTAGCCAAAGAAATCCAATAACAAACAAAACACACAAAACAACAATAGTAACGCTCTGTGAAAATTATAAATTTATTTATTTATTATTATGGTTCAAAAGATACAGTTCTGTGACAGATGGACGGACAGAAGGACAGACAACTGTCTAGACAAACTGGGTCCCATTGGTCCCCTGGGATACGAAACACTAAAAACTAGCCCAACTATAAAAAATCTAACGATTGGGGAAAATGTATAACATTTAAAAAATGTATCAAGCTCTACCTATGTATAATTATACTATTGTAATTTTTTTATCGAGAATTGCAATTGTTATCTCTTTTAATTATGCGTAGGTCAAAAGATACTTATATTTCTATTCAAACGATTACTAACTCCTGACTGCAGTGACCCCCTGCGACCGGCGGCAGTACATCCTCAGAGGCTAATCGCACCAGTTGCGAATTAAACACCAACCTATCACTTTTATTGTTTTACTATCAGCTTACGAGCGAAATTTGCCATTCATATCTAAGTGTAGGGTGTCCGCATAAACAGATCAATAAAAATAAAAAACATAATTATGTTTAAATATATAATTATGTACAACCTAAAAGCTATGAAATTAATAAGATACAATAATGAGAATGTAAGACATGTCTAAGTACCCTTGGGGGTCTAATGGCAAGTAAATAATTTTCATTTTTAGGGTTCCGTACCCAGAGCGTAAAACGGACCCTGTTACTGAGACTCCGCTGTCCGTTCATCCGTCCGCCCGTCCGTCCGTCTGTAATCATGAACCGTGATAGTTAGACAGTTGAAATTTTAACAGATGATGTATTTCTGTTGCCGCTATAACAACAAATACTAAAAAAAACAGAATGAATAAATATTTAAGGGGGCTACCATACAACAAACATGATTTTTTGCCGTTTTTATAGATAATGGTACGGAACCCTTAGTTCGCGAGTCCGCCTCGCACTTTTTTTTATTTATGAAATCTGAAGAAATAAATGCATTGGCAAGCTACTTTCTAGGTAATGGCTGAAAAATATCGTGCCTATTTCTTGGAAAACGTGAGGCACGAAACAAATAATAATTAATATACTGCTATAATTTTTTAAATGGCACAGTTTAAACGCAGAAGGCGCCAGTAAGTCCAGTTTGAAGTTTATAAACAGAAAATTGAATGACATATTATTTAATCGAAAATATAAAAAAATACTAACAAAGTTGATATGTAAGAAATTACGCCGATTTTCTTTATTTCAGCCATTTAAAACGTAGATGTGTACATAAATATTATATTTCAATTGATTACATAGGAAAAAGATAATTTACGTAGATGACTATACTTTAGAAAAACAACGACAATGTAGTTGTTACAATATCTGGTCTTACGGCGATCTAACCTAATTGCGATCTAGACCAACCGACGCCGTAGTCACGAGATTTAGTCACAAAGCGATCTAGGCATACCGCCATCTAGTCATTAGGCCATGTAGTCATACCGCTATCTAGTCTTATTGCCTTACATTATTTTGTTTTTTGTGTAAAATCTCGTTTAGTAATTGAGACACCTATAGGGATAAAAGTAAATGTATATATGTTTCCTTTTTCTTAGCGTTAACCCGATTTCTAATTCATTAGGATTGGCGGGGTCTGCTACCTAGGTCTAAGGATTTGGCGAAATCCTTATTAAAATCATCTAACGCAGAAATCAACAGGTACACTAACTTACCACAAGTAGATGTAGATACTCACAAACAACATATACATTGTATTTTTATACTATCAATACAAGAAGAACACGTCAGTTGGTACGAGTAACTCCTTAGGAGCCTACTGATAATCTCACTCGCTCGCAGGAATACAACAATCCCCCACGGAGACCTTATTTGTCAGAGGTTTACAATGAGGTGAAGGTACCCAGTCAGGATGCGTTAATGCACCCTACGTTTCTTAAAAACAGCCAGACCAAGACAAACCAACATATTCATCCACACAAATATTTGTCCTGTGTGGATGTTGAACCCTTGTTGTAGAAGCTATTGCTGTCGATCATGATGCTTTAAGAACGAACAAAAATAATTATTCTACTCAAACAGGCATTTATTTAGTTAATAGATAGATAATAGGCGTTATTTTGCGAAAGTCAAATTTATAGACAATCTATACCATAATGATGTCATGATTTTATCACAAACTAGAAATCATATCATAACTTCTACTCGTAGTTTAATATAACCAACAGCTAACGTAAAAACTAGAAAATATGTTCTAGCAGTTTTACAAACTTATTTGAAGTAAAAGTTGAAATATTTTTTTTGTGTCCTGAAATCGTCATAGGATGGTCACCCTACGTGGAAGGTTGGTATTGAACATAATCAGTCATTAGAATAATTGTCTTAACGATAGCAAGCATGGGAGATAACCGGTAGATTATGAACTTGAACGATATACCTAATGCAACAATTTACTACCATGCCACTATTTATAACAGCTCATTTCTACATGGAATTCATACAACACAGTTCTGTAGCTGACACCGGCGAGATGGCACTTAAATTCGAAGACGGACCAGAATATCCCAAGCTCCTTGACAACAATGACCCGCTTGGACATTTTCGTCAAAGATTTTATCTAAAAGAAGATGAAATTTACATGTGCGGAAACTCCTTAGGATTAGCCTCAAAAGAGGCCGAAGAATGCGTATTGAAAGCGATTGAACACTGGAAAGAATATGGGATTAAAATATGGCATTATGACGAGAGCAAGTATTACCAATATTCGTCATATTTGGGTCGACTCCTGGCACCGTTGGTAGGCGCAGACGAAGAAGAAGTAGCCGTCATGGAATGCACAACATCTTGCATTCATCTTACAATAAGTACTTTTTACCAACCATCAGCAGAGAAATACAAAATATTAGTGGACTACATAAATTTTCCAACAGATCGTTATGCCGTCGATAGTCAGGTTAGATTGAAGGGCTACGATCCAAAAGACGCGGTTAAAGTGGTGAAATGCATCAATGAAAAATTCATGGATGAAGAAGACATAATAGAAGCTATGACTCCTGATGTAGCTATGGTATTTCTACCGGCAGTCTATTATAGAACTGCTCAGGTATTAGACATGGCCAAAGTGACCGAAGCAGCTAGAGAACGAGGGATCATAATTGGATGGGATCTGTGTCATGCTATCGGAGCTATAGAAATTGATTTTAAATCTTTAAACGCAGACTTCGCAGTCTGGTGCAGCTACAAATATTTAAATGGCGGCCCTGGGGCATCCGCTGGTATTTATATTAACAGGAAACATTTCTTCACGCTTCCGGGCTTAACTGGTTGGTACGGGAATAAGACGGAAACACAATTTCTACTGAGGCAGGAGTTTGACCACCAGAATGACGCTTCAGGCTGGCAACTGGGAACTCCGCACATTTTTTCGATGGCTCCTTTGGAGGGGGCTTTAAAGATGTATAATGAAGCAGGTATAGTGAACATAAGAAGAAAATCCTTGCATATAACTGGTTACATGATGTATCTTGTGGAACAAAAACTGGAGCGGTTCGGTTTTACAATTGGAAATTTCAAAGACGACCGCAAACGCGGTGGCCACGTGTGTTTAGAACACGATGACGGTTACAGAATCAGTTTGGCTTTGAAGACTCGCGGAGTAGTCCCTGACTTTAGAGAGCCTAACGTAATTCGATTGACGCCTATAGCTTTGTACACCAGTTATCTCGATGTATATAAAGTGGTCAATATTCTAGAGGATATAATGGAAAATAACAGTTACATGCAATTTAGTTCGAAAAGGGAATTGCTTACATAATCAGGCATTTTCGAATTTGAATTTTTGTGTGAGTCAATATCACTCGTATTTGATCGTAGCAGCACCCCTTGAGAATATAATAAGCATAGTAAATGCCTTTACTTAGTCACATAACCTGGAAAACCCACATAGAACAAATTAAATCAAAATGTATATAAGTTCATACATGCCCTTCAAATTAGATGTAACACTGATATAGAAACTGCAGTTTCAGCCAGCTACGTAGGTACCTATATGCGCCCTCTTGGCTTAGATATGGAATAACGTTGTGGGCAAATAGCGTAGACGCCAACCAATTATTTATTCTGCAAAAAAAAATGTATTAGAATAATAGTACAGATTAATAATAGACAAAGTTGTAGACCGAAAATTAGTTAACCTTGACATCTATTTACATTCATGAATAATCCATGTTTGTTTATAAAAATATTAATTTAGTCAAATAAGTTAAATACATGCGTAATATAAATACCTACTCGCCACAAATACAGACTGCACTTGCCACCTTCTAGAAATCTAGAATAAAGATGTTCGTCTGCAGTCCGCACTATAAGGAAGTAACATATGTAACGACATACAAATTATTTAATAAAAAAATGCTATATCAAATGCTAATCTATATATTAGATGAATATATTATAACAATACAATTTCTCTGCCTCATAATATAACCTATATTAATTTAACCCAATATCTCATAGAATAAATTTGTTTATACATAACATTTAATATATAACATTTTATATTATAACAGTAGATATATTTTGATTTGTGACAATGTGTATTTTTTCTTGTAATTTAGAATTATTTTGAAATGTGTACTGTACACATTTCAAAATAATTCTACACTAGTAATACACAGTGTACTACGTATTTGATAATTTTGTACAATACTGTTGCAATGCCCTTACAGGGCTCATGGATTAATTCTTAGCCTATGACATAATGTATTTTAAACATTTAGGTAGTGGTCTTGTATCCATTACAGTATTTCGGAGACGTCTATTATAATCAAATCAATCACACTTTTTTGGTCATTCCGTCTCCATGTATATGTGTGAATATCCTTGTGATGAAATAAGGTATTCAATACGAGGTTATGTTCCATACATATTTTTTTATACCACCAAGGTGGCAATCAAGCATACGGCCTGCCTGATGGTAAACAGTCACCGTAGCTTATGGACATTTGCAACACCAGGGGTGTCACTCATGCGTTGCCGACCCTCTAAAAACCTCTTCACGCATTTCTTGAAGAACTCCATGCCGTAGTCCCATGGGAAAACCTCGGCTGGGAGCTCATTCCACAGCTTGAGAGTTCTCGGAAGAAAACTTCTCTGGAACCGCACAGTATGCGACCATTATGGTTCCAATGTGTGAGAGTGAACTCCCCGCCGTCGGCGAGCGGTGCGGTTATAAAAAGTGGTTGTTGGCATCATTTCGAACAACTCTTCAGAACACAAGCCTTTGTACAATCGGTAGAACACACAAAGGGAGGCAAAATCGCGCCTTAAACTTAAGGGTTCAATACCGTGTGTAAGTTTAGGACCGTCTACAATTCTCACAGCTCGTCTCCGAATCGAATCACACGGTCCAAGCTGGTATCCAGGTGCTCCCGCCCAAAGGTGACTGCAGTACTCCAAGTGCGGTCTGACTTGAGATTTATATAACGTAAGTCTTTGCCCCGCACTGAAGTACTGCTTTGCTTTGTTGAGCACACCAAGTTTTTTGGACTCCAGGTGATTTCGATATTGTACATCAATGAAGATCTCGACGCCAAGCATCCTAATACTTTTGGTGACGGTAAGAGGTGTGTTCTAATAAATCTACTCGTACCTGTTTAGTTCTCTCTCTTATATCCGTAGGGTTTCTTCATAACTATCTCGTTTGGTCCCAACCTATCCATTCTCTACACATAATCACTCTTACATTTCCTTCATTCCCACAAACTACCAAAACTGCTCTAGTTCTTGAGCACACGCTGAGCTTACGGGAGCGTATGCAGCAACCGGAAATACCCGCGTGATGCCCAGTTTTACACGAACCCAGAGAAGTCTAGGCCCTACCAAACATTACTCTTTTACACCAGAAGCTAAGTGAGAGGAGAGTATGACACCTACACCAGCACTGGCATGATCGTCCCGGTCTGCACCAGACCACAGGGCCATCATCCCACCGGGCAGATCATCGCTATCGCTCCCCTTGCGCTTAGTCTCTGTCACACACAAATCATCTAAGCGTCTCTCATTCATAACGTTCATCTCATCACTCAATCCACCTCTCACATTCCACGTGCCTATGCAGCACTCGGCTCTCCTCGACCCGCCGGAATTAGTGTGGTGGGTGGCGGGCTGCCGCATGCACCTATGTTCGCACCGACGGGGGCGAACCGGTGCGCATCGCCTCCGGGGGACGACCTAACCCGCACATCGATTCGCTGCCGGTCCAGAATTGCAATCTAATTGATTGGCAGGGGTCGCGAACGAGCAAGCTTCTATCACATGACCTCCAGTGACGGCTTACGAAGTCATTATTCCCGTGTTGAGAACATCTCTTCGCGTAACTAAAATCTATCTATACTATCTCTGCCGTACCATTAAAAAGTGGAACGCCATGCCTGCACATGTGTTTCCTCCTTCCTACAATATGGGATCCTTCAAGCGAAGCGTGAAGAAGCATTTTGCGGGCCAGCATCAATTGCCACAACACTGTAATCCTTTGTCAGTTGCCGCTACGATTTGGGCTCCTCGTTTCGCCTACCATCAGGCGAAGCGGAGGCACTATGCCGAGTCGATAAAATAAAACTCTCTTTCAGACCAACTCTGTTACTAACATCTTCATTGTGAATGCGGTCTACAAGCGTTATGCCACAAATTATGCGCTACGCTCGCATTTCACCTTGAGTAGTTTTTTAATAACATTTTTTCCAAACACGGTTTATTTTTCACAGTTTTCATTAACAATCATCTTCCGTATTCTTTTTAGCGTTATTCCGTTTCCTAATCCATTGAAATTGGAGGGGTCCGCTACCTAAGGGTAAGGATTTTGTGTGGATAGTTATTTTTATATGGAATGACTTCCGTCAGTCCTGCACAACCCCAGGAGGGAATCAGGCCTTATTTAGATAAGGTCACACGTCTTATAAAAAATATATCTTCTTGGACGTGCGGGCTACCTCACGATGTTTTCCATCACCGCCGAGCGAGCGACAATTACAGATATGTACATGAATCTGAAAACACGAATTTAGTGGTACAAGCCAGGATTTGAACCTGAGACCGGTTTATCCTTGAGACTTGTTATTAACCCTTCGAAACCCGGGTGGTCGTATACAACCGCGAAATGTATGGGAAAACGTATATAACGGGTTCTGACTGCTCAATGAGCTTGGTTGGCAGTTGTTAACAATGCTACTTTACCACCAACGCTCGTGGGTTCGATTCCCACAGGGCAACCATTTGTGTAAATAACATGTACATAAACATTTGTTTGACTTGGTCAGGACGTTTTAAGAAGAGGTAGAGCGCATTAAAGCAGCCCGTCTGGAGAAGTAGCTCCACCTCAGAAAACCGTAGTCGAATATCAGCTCCCTGGAGAGTTGTTGTATTCCTTCCTGCAGTTGTCTGAGGTTACCAGTAAAGCTATTATACATAATGTATTGCAAGCGTTCGTAGGCTACTATCACGTACGTGGTAAAATACAATACTCGTTTATTGCGCTATCGTACACAAACATGACAATTTACATTACATTAAAAAAATTACACTTCAGAACTATTACAATTATTTTACATTAAAAAGTTTTTCTCTCAGAAAAATCAACTTTCATCCATAATTTCAACGACTCTTTCACCTTCAATTAAACAATTTTTAACGGAAGTATCGCGTGTTTTATTTTGTTGAACCTGACGTTTCGAACGCTTTGCAGCGTCCGTGGTCGCAGGAGTCTTCCAAACACGCGATACTTCCGTTAAAAATTGTTTAATTCAATGTGTAGCAATCGATCTAAATCAATGTAAACCTAAGACGAATCTTTCACCATTATCATCATCGCCAATCTCTAAAACTCAAACACACCGCGTCGTTTAAACCAAACAGCGATGTTGATAAACTACGTTGAACGAAACGCGTAAACGCCAACAATTTCATGGCGCTTACAACGTTTTGGTCGCGAGAAAATAATGACCTATGAACGATCTAGTGCTACATGTTTTAATTGTTTAATTAGAGGTAACGAACGTATTAGCGCTGCAGCGAACCAAAATCTTACAGTCAAGGTCACGTGTCCTGACGTGAGTTTAACATTTTTTACTCATCCCAAAAAGTGCACAACGCCGCTAAAGAAATTTTCATTTCAAAAATACGAATTTGCTATAGAAATAGTATTTTTGTGGACACGTGGGTTCTAAAAATCCATAAGATACCGATTTAGTTCAGTAATACTGCGAGGGCGCCATATTTTTTACAGCTACTCCCATCTTATTCTCAATTGACTCTCACTTATGTATTTTTTTTCGTCGGCAGGCATAAAAGTCCATGTAATTTAAATTGTTTACTGTAGCTTATGAACGCTGGTAATACAGGAAGTAACGCGTCGCCACGCCCGCTGCTAACACATCACGTAGGAGCTTAATGATAACCTCACTCACTCGCAGTAACACAACCCTTCACAGAGTTGTTAAAGGGTTATTTGGCTGTGGTTTCGTGTGAGGTGCCTTCCCAGTAGGATTGCTTTAAAGTACCCTACCTCTTCTAAAGACACAGACTTGTACAGAGAAGAGCCAGCTTCGGACACATATCTTGGTTAGTTTTCGCAACGGTCCATCTCCTACACTCTCTCTCTCTCTCTCGACATAAACAGATTAATGATAATAGTGATAAATTAAAGATAGTTCGTTTTCTTACGTTTTATTTGAAAATAGGCTTACTATTTACGCTAGCTGCAATGTGATTATAATGTCTTTCAAATTTCCTCAAATTAACCCCAAACATGGGCACCCTAAGTTAAATACATTCGGTTCTTGTTATTTGTTTTTTAAGTTTATTGAAACCCTTGTATATTTCAGGAGCCGAATGTACCTACTGAAAAAATAACACATACATTTTTTTTATATTTTTATGCTATAATCACACCACAACTTTATATTTTATAAATAAAAAATAACTATGTATAATAATAGTAACAAAATTCAAATGTCAAAATATCAATTGCAGCGTGAAATTCAACTTTTGGTAATAAAAAAAAGTTTTTTTTGTGTAACTTTTCGTACTTACAACTTAGACGACGAAGCAATCCTATTTATTAGACCTTAATATTAGAACATCTTTTCTATTATATATATTTATTATTTACAGCAATTTACATCACAAGAGCAATGTTGTATGGTGGTTGGAGACGATACAACATTTCTTTTTACAATTATAACTTTATTTTTCATATACTAACGCAAGGAACTACATGTAAGATCACTTTTTTATAAAACCAGTCTGTTACGACCTATTTATAGCAATACAAAAATTTATTTGAGGATTCGAAGCCATCACTTGTTACGTTGTTGTTTACATTAGGTAACCGTATTTGTTGTGTAATTGCCTAACACCGACGTTTGTAATTTTTTTTAGGAATCATTTGTAATTTTTATAAATCAAGATTTTCTTTTATTTATTCCTTCTTCCTTATGCGTTCGTTAATTAAACCCCGTGAATTACTAACTTTCCTATACCCTTTCCACACTGCGCTGCAATTCTAAATTTCTACAAACAATTTGCCTTTTTGGAAAATTACCGAGAACAGAGAATGGAACGGCACCATTATATATTTTTGAGATCACTCACGCATTTGTGTTTATGACATAATCATATATTCAAAGTTCGGAAAATATGTGAGGTATCTATGGTCAGGGCTACCGCTATCAGCCGTGTTCTGTTAATCTACAAATGGTATAGAAAGTCATCCGGTATAGAAACATTACAAAGTAATATTGTGTTCAAAACAAGTGGCATGCGTGAAATGTCTGTTTCGAGCCGTCTTGTACGACCATGACAAATTACAGCATGAACTTTTGTTCACTTTTTTAGATTCGAAATGCCGAATGTAAAGGACCATAGTACTCCTACTTTTGTTATATCAATCAGCATTAGTAATAAGTCCTTACTAACTCCGCTAACTTGCATCGTGTTTACCATGACTTGTTGAGTTCATTTAATTTTTTTATCACCAGCTAAACTCATTTAAAAAATAAAAGGCAGTTTCAATTATCCTGTCTTCTCCATTTTAAAAAACATTGTGAACAAAACACGCTACTTACTGTTCGCGAATCTGAAAAGTGGTACCCCTATCGCTATAACACGAGCGCTGGTAATTATGACAAGAAAGGCCTAAGTGCGCTAGTCGCCCCACTGTTACATCTCTATTATGTTATTGTTTATGTTATTGTTGAAATTTTGTTACATTCATACAGAGTATACTTTGGAAAAATATTTTTTAATCAAAAATACATTAATATTTTACGATTTTAATTGTAATATATATTCCATCCACCAGTTGTCGGTGAAAAAAAAAATACTGTCCACTAAAAGCAAATGAGTTTATTACTTTTACAGTTAACACATTTTGAAGTTATTTTGCGGAAGTAGAATTTCCAAATTTGATTTTTTTGAGTGCTGTAACTGACTGATAGTCAGTTCATGCGAATTAGCGCCCACTAACACCCGTCTGTCGTGTGTATATCAGAGTATACCAGATTCGGCAGCGGTGATAGCGTGAATCATGTAACAGTAGACGATGGCTGCCCGCCGGCGCTAACTCTCATGAACTATCTCCGGTGCCGAGACACAATGTAGATATGGCAAATTTATTATAACTTCGGCATATCGAACATAACTTGGTTTTAAAGGTTTGTAATTATTTTGTAGGATATCTACTCGGTATTTAGTTGTTTTATACAAGCTTGTCTAATAAGGAAGAATTTCAAATGACCCTAAAGTGATCTATAGTCTATGTAGGTGAGATCCGTGGCCCTTGGCTCCATGGGCCGAGTAGTCAGACGGCGTGGCATGTACTCGACATACGCAGATTCGATTCCGGCGCCGGTCGACGCGTTCGCACCACCATACTATGCTCGCTCACAGCGCAAACGACTGAGTGAATGATGGTTGGACTGTTGTCTTAACTCTCTGTTAAAGAAAATAAAACAATATTTAGAACTTTAGAAACAAACATGGGAATGGTCAATACGTGCGTCTAGTCTATTCTAAAATACAGGTGATCGAAAATGTTTTAAGAACTGGCTAAAAATTAATCAAAACAATTGAGGGGTACACTAAGGGTCCGTTGGTGATACTAGAGGCAAAATGATTAACTAAAAATGAAAGTGACGCGACTATACCGGATGATTTAAATTTAATAATGAAAATGGTAAAATATTTAGACAACGCGTGAGTGTCGCCCCTCGTGGTGCAAATGTCCATGGGCTACGGTGACTGTTTACCATCAGGCAGGCCGTATGGTTGATTGTCGCCACCTCAGTGGTATAAAAAAAGAAATTTGTTGACTAAGATAGACAAGACTGTTTGACTGACGTAACTTAGGGTGGGCAACGCAAGTCACACCCCTGTTGCTAATACATGTACATAGGGTGCGGTAACTGCTTAACAATAAGGTAGGCCGCACGCTTGTTTGCCACCTTAGTGGTTAAAAAAAAAAACCTAATTCTACAAAACTTTCTATCTATAGATTTCTTGGTAATGTGTGGTTGAAGGTGTCAAGTGATAAACTCTACATCGTTGCTATTAAGTGCAGTGTCTCAGCGCAGGTAGTTTAGTTACTCTTGCCAAAATGTATACCATAATCTGGACGTGATCTGATATTAGACTATACTAACAGACTTTATAAATATTACCTTAATTAAAACATATAAGAGAGAGAAATCGAATGGGAAAGTACCCCATGAAAGACCGCAGCCAAATAACAACTCCATGTTAAATTGTTGTGAGCCTGCGAGCGAGGTTACCCGTAAACTCCCGAAGAGCTCCCGTATTAGCAGCGGTACGTATGGTACTAATAATGAAATAGTAACTAGCCCCGTAATAAGACTAATCAAACATTCAACAAAATCAAACTACAACACAAATTAAAATTTTACTCAACTAAAATTTATATACAAAACACATACAACACAAGTGTAATATAATTTTACTAACACGCCTTCAAACCGTAAAACTGTTATGCGACCGCGGCCCGAGCGCCGCGGCTGTGTTAACGCACGCGCTCTGCAAAATGGGGGTAGAAAAATAAATTACAGAATACAGTGCTGGTCTCGTACACAAAAAGGGAAGGGTTGTCATTATATCATCATCACATCAACCCTTACTCATCCCACTGCAGGGATACGGGTCTTCCTTTCAAACCTTTCATAGCCGACCAGTCTTGTACGTGGGGTGAGGCTGTATATGAGAAAGTGAGGGAATAGTGTTTGAAAAACTAAGCAGTAAAATCTCTGGCCGAAACGACAGTCCAAAAAGATGTCACGTAGACTGCGGTCGTCGTCGAGGTCGTAGTCGAGGTCGTCCGTCGGGCCGGCGTCGAGTGTACCGCGGTGGTATTCTAGCTACGTACAATTGTGCAGGCGCACCGAGGGCCACTCGTCGATGTCGGCCGCCGGGGCCCGCTCGTGCTGCCTCCGTCTGTTCGACTGCGGCGGCTCGCCTCGCGCGACGCACCCTTCGTGAATGTGCACCGACGCTATGTCCGAGCCGGGGATCTCGAACATCACCTCCAACAACAGGTTCTCCTGTCAAAGAGATCGCACATCACAAATAGAAATTATAGAAGGGCTAAAATGAAGATATACTCATAATTAATCTTCTAATATCAGAAGTGGGATGAGAACGTGTGATCGCATAAGAAAAACCACACCCAGGCGTCTCTCGACTAGCGAGTCTCTCTTGTCATAATTACCAACACTCGTGTTATAGCGATAGGGTAATCGCTTTTCAGGTTCGCGAACAGTAACGTGCTACGTTGGTATATTGAAAGTGAACAGTCGTTTTGAAAAACAGTCCCTACTGGCTTGGCTTAGAATAAAAATATTCACATCACCAATCGTCAATCACCTGCAACTTGTGAAATTATTAAAGGGCTGAAATGAAGATATAGTCATAATTAATCTTCTAATATCAGAAGTGGGATAAGAACGTGTTACCGCATAAGAAAAGTTCTGGTCGAGAGACGCTGGGGTGTAGTTACAAACAAATGGCTTTGGCTATTACATTAAGTTACAACATGACCTCTATTTTAATCTGTCATATATTTGGTTCGTATCTGTTTTTTATATTAAATATCATGGATAACGCTCAGCCCACATTGTGACGTGTTTCATAATGTGATTGTGATTAGTTCTAGTTAATAGATTTAGGTGTTATTTTGTGGAAAGCAAATTTACGACTGTGGATTATTGGTGGAAAGTTCTAAAAGAATGCATCCTCAGCGCTGTCGTTAGCCTTAAGAATAACATGCTAGGTACTAATGACCAGGTAAAATATTTCAAGGTTCTTCCTTCTCGTATGATCAACTATTCTTTGCAAAAAACATGTCCCTCCATCAATTAAAAATATTTAACTATGTAAAAACAATAATTCGCTGTAATTTTATATCCAAACAGTAATTTAGAATACTTAGAATTGATATTAAAGAGCGTTCAATTATATAATTTTAATATTTTTTATTGCTTTTATGGTAACTTAGGTGACAAGATTCACTCCCCATACAAATTATTCCTGTCCCCACGTCTACTTCAATAGTTCCCTGACGCAATAATTTTAAAATTTTATATAAAAGTGTATTCATTTCTACTCATGTTATTTTCTAGTTATTTTCTACAACGGTTTCTAAATGCTTCCCAGATTTTTAAGAATGATTTTGCTACTTAAAAAAAAATAAACAAATTGTGTCCCAAAACAAATACCCAAACAGATGTCCGCTAAGTTACTGTTCTTAACCCTTTGACCGCCATATTTTGTTACATCGTCGTACACCCTAACGCCAGCGGCCTGTCGGCGTAATCTCAAATAGGGTTGAGAAATAGTGTTATCGATTAGTTTAAATGAATAAAAGTTCAAAATTTAATTAATATTAAATCAGTCTTTATTAATCAAGTATCAAGGGACTACAGTACGAGGGTTATTCAAGAAAGGCGTGAAGAGGTTCTTACAGGGTCGGCAACGCAAGAGTGACACCCCTGGTGTTGCAAATGTCCATAGGCTACGGTAACTGCTTACCATCAGGCAGGCCGTAAGCTTGTTTGCTACCTTAGTGGTATAAAAAAATAACATTATTTACAACGTTTCAATCAATATTCTAGCAATGAATCTAGTATAACATCTTCGTTTTCTGATGCATCTCTTCGAGCTTGATTTATCATATTAATAATTTTCATATATAATTCTTATCGTACCTCAGGTCGAACAGTCATTATTTTCTTCTAAAATATTTAATAATTCGTAGTCTTCTAACATGGCAAGGGAACAACACTAATTTGTACAAGGAACGTGTTATTACGGTGACGGCGGCTGAGGAACGGCAAATATGGCGTCGTTTGACCTTGAGCCGCACGTAAAATCACGGTGACGGCGATCGGGGATAGTCCGAACTAGTGAAGTTCTCAGTTGTCGCTTCTTTATCGAAACAATAAATTATATCTAATATTTAACACATAAAATAAACATTTTTATTGTTTTAACATGCTTTTAATTAGTACCTACGACTATTCGTGCTTCGAATTTTACGAAATAATTTGGATTTCAATACAATATTATTGCTTTCGCACCATGATTATTCAATAAAATTTCATTTAGATTACATTGATTTGGCCATCCCTAGTACACGTAATATCACGTTATTGGCGATTTGTGTTGGTACTAAGTAACACCTTACAACGATTTTTTCTATAAATATCATAATGAAAGGCAGCAAAATTTGTTAATTATTAAGAATACACCCTGGATTGTAATGTACAACGTTTATTGCAACTTAATCTTTAATATAAATGCACCAATAAACAATTTATAAAACTTAACGTGAAATTACGTCTGTGGCGCGTGGAGCACATTTTTCATATCCCGTAATATTACGGGCACGGCGGTTAAAGGGTTAAAAGTTATACATAAAAACATAGATGGCTCTAACAGTCTCAATTGTGGCAATTAATGCCTGAGGATGATGCAGTGACATTCCGCCATTTTGTGTGTGTGGTAGTGGAACTACTGTCCTTACATAGTTAAATATTTTTAATTGATGGAGGGACATGTTTTTGCAAAGAATAGTTGATCCACCCATTTTCTCTTGTTTCCTTGAGCGTCGTGTGTTTGCCAGCGAATATTTATTTACCATTTACTTTTTTATATTCTACGTCGGGAGGCATACAAGTATACGGCCCACCTGATATAAAGCGGGTACCGTAGCCTATTTAACGCTTGCGATATATTAAGTATCCTGCTCCTCTGCTGCTTACAACACAACAACTCCTTGTGCTTGGAGCTTACTGGTGACCTCACTCACACGCAGGAACACAACAATCCTCTAGGGGGTTGTTATTTGGCTGCGGTTGTCTATGAGGTGAAGGTAATTCCCCAGACGGGCTGCTTTGATGCGGCCTACCTCTCTTAAAACATCCAGACCAAGACAAACATGTTCATGCACACAAATGTTTGCCTTGTGTGGGAATCGAACCCACGAGCGTTGGTGTCAAAGTCGCGTCATTCACGACTGAGCCGACCGAGCTCGTCAAATTTATGATAATCGCAAAAAAACCGCAATCGATGGCGTCTTGCGGTAAGAGTTAGTTACAGAGACTTGTTTTATTTTTATACCACTAAGGTGGCAAGCAAGCGTTTGGTCTGCCTGATGGTAAGCAATTACCGTAGCCTGTGGACATTTGCAACACCAGGGGTGTCACTCATGCGCTGCCGATCCTGTAAAAACCTCTTCACGTCTTTCTTGACCTTGAACCCCACCTGGTTACCGTAGTCTATGAACTAGACTATGAGCTAGCTAGCAATACATTAAATATCACTCGCGCGATGCCACTTCTGATGTTAACACAGCAACTCCTTGGGAACTTACAGGTGACCTCCCTCACACACAAGAACACAACAACCCTCTAGTGATTGTTATTTGACTGCGTTTTTCTGTGAAGTGGTGGTACTTCAGCAGACGGGGTGCTTTGATGCGCCCTACCCCTCTTAGAAACACCCTGCCTCAATTCTTTGCGAACGTCCCTGATTTGAAGCGCAGCCGACTGTGCTTCGTGTTGCGGTGTAAGTAATAAAACAATGAGCCTTATAATAGTGTGTTACGTACCATAATCGCCCGCAGCCCCCTCGCGCCGGTCTTCCGCTCCATGGCCTGCGCGGCGACCGCGCGCAGCGCCTCCTCGCTGAACGACAACTCGCACTTGTCCATCGCGAACAACAGCTTGTACTGCGACACCTGCACCACGCGACACCGCGAACATCGCTTTTATAACAGTAAGGCAACCGAGCGTACAGCCCGCATGATGGTATCGCGCCAACACAGGACGTGTTAATCATAACGGGATCACTTCTTTTCGCATAATGCTTTTTTTCGTATATACATTTTTTTAATTATGCCAAAATATGGCATAAATATTTTGGCATAATATTTTTATATATATGTATATAATACTACTTTACCATAATTGTTTTTATCATACATTTTATGTTGACATAATTATCTTTTAGCCTGACATATAATTTCAATTTGCATAATGTTACTTACTAGGCATAATAACTATTAGCCTAATATTATTTGTGTAATGTAGTGTATCAATAGGCTAAGGTGCGGCACGGGTGGTCCTCGGGCCATCCCTAAGCCGCCAATATGTTTTACATACATATAACAAGTTTACAAAACTTATCTTTTATCTAAAGTAAATTATTATTAAGCGTATGCCTATAAAAAATAGTTTAATATCATTATGCGTAAATAAATTTACGCCTAAAATGTTATACTTAGAGAATTAAAAAATATATATGCGTAAGCTGTTCTGCGTAAATATCATTAGGATAAACAAAAGTATGTTATGTCTTAAAATTTTATGCAAATAGATGGGGAACCAATCATAACTTGATAAGCGCGATAAATATAAACAGAATAGAAATAAAAAGATAAGCTTCGTGTGTAGATATAAGAATGTAACAGAGATAAGACTTGTTTAATGTATAATATCTAAAAGTATATAAGTTTTGAATAGTTATTAAGAAATCGGTTTTTCAGATATTAATAGATAGTTGCAAAAATGTAATCCCTAAATATATTCATTCGACATACTCGCAGGAGATGTCATTCGTTTAACAGGCCCACCACTGTCTCCTGTGTAGCCAGAATTAACAGCGGCGACCACCAAAAAGGCAATGAACAGTGAAGTTCACTGCCCGGGGGTTAAATTACAGCTGCCTTGAAACTCACAACGAATTTAATCAGAAGAAGTTTGTAGGAGTAGGAAGTTTTGGAATTGACTTCCCCTCTTGGCAAAGTGAGAGACAGCAATATGACAAATAAGGCATTTAAAACCTCAAAGAGATGGCTAGTCAAGTGAAGCTCAACTACCGTGCACCACGGTTTATCAGATATCTAACACTATTGGGATCACTAAACTCCAATAATATAGATTGCCATTCGTTTAGAGAAGAATTGACGTTTTATTTTGACCCAGTCCACGCCGTGCAAGCCTCCTCCTGGGTAACGGTAAGCTTGCACGGCGGCCTGTTTATCGCAGCCTATTGACCATTACGATTGACATTTAATTTGGACCCTGTAAAAACCTCTTTACGTCCTCTTTGATGGATCTAAGATTGGTTTTTTTACCTCACTTAAATTCAATTCAATTTTCTAAAATTCATCATAAGCGCTTAAAAGCAACCCGTCTGGGGATGTATTTCCGTACTCGCTGAAAACTGCAGCCAAATAACAACTCACTGGAGGGTTGTTGTAGTTCCTGCGTTGAGTGAGGCCCCCAGTAAGCTCCTAAGGATATGCTGTATTAGTAGCAGAGATGGCATCGCGCGAGTGATACTTAATGTGTTTACAGGCTACGGTAACTGCTTTACGTCATATGGGCCGTATACTTGTATGACGTATATAAAAAATCGGCCAAGTGCGAGTCGGACTCGCGCACGAAGGGTTCCGTCTATAAAAACTATCTATAAAAACGGCAAAAAAATCACGTTTGTTGTATGGGAGCCCCCTTAAATATATATTTTATTCTATTTTTTGGTATTTGTTGTTATAGCGGCAACAGAAATACATCATCTGTGAAAATTTCAACTGTCTAACTATCACGGTTCATGAGATAGAGCCTGGTGACAGACGGACGGACGGACAGCGGAGCCTTAGTAATAGGGTTCCGTTTTACCCTTTGGGTACGGAACCCTAAAAATGATGTATATAAAAAAGTCAATATCAGTTTTCACCAAATCCTCAGTTTAGCTGGCGAACCCCGCCAATATCATATTGCATTAGTAAACGGACTCCGCCAAAATACTCCAAAAATATTGGACATTATTATTACAAAAGAAATCAGTGATACCGGAGCAATGCTAGCCCAGTCGATAACGTACCAGCCAATGTTCAACTGGTACATGGTTTGAATCCCGATGTAGGTTTATACAACAAAATTCAAGTGAATTTATGTACATATTTGCAGTTCGACGGTGAAGGAAACATCGTGAGGCAACCGGAAAGAAGATCTAACTAAAGAAAGGTCCAGTTTTCCCAAGTTGTGGAGGTCTGACGGCAGTCCCTCCATGTAAAAATTAGTATCTTCCCCAAATCCTCATGTTTAGGTAGTGGACCCCGCCAATCTGAATGGATTAGGAAACTGGATAACTAATATATGAAGTAAGGATATATCATTTCTACTGTACACGTGATAAAGATTAGTTTAGTATAATATCTATCCACAACTTCGGCCTTTGGGGTGTAGGAAGAGAGAACCGAGAGCCACATATCACTCGATCCTATAAACCTCACTCGCTTCTTTAACATTCATAGCTCTTCTCATGCACGCTCGTCGATTTCTAAGGCTCCTCTCCTGACTTCAGTTTCTGATAAAACACGATTAATTTTGTAAGTTTAGTATAATAAGTAGGTATGATGAAAACGTACCATAGCGTTTTTGGGCTCAGTCAATATCCGCACAAGCAGTTCTTGGTTGAGACTGTGGAACGGCACGAGGACTGGAAATCTGCCGACGAACTCCTGCAAAAGTAGCACATACTTCAGGATAAAATCATTAGCAGCTTACCAGCCGGAGTCGAATATACTCCATGTAAGAAGGCCAGGTATATTATACGCAGTAAATTGAAGTGTATTTTACCCCTGCGGCGATCACTTCAGATGAAGCATTAAAGCCTTCCCGGCTAAAGGCAACCCCTAGGTGGTGTTTAGTCAGTATGAATCTGACATAGCTCATTCGGCCGGCCAAAAGGGTATCAAAGAGCATTCATCACCTCCCTCCCTTGAATAGCCTGAAAAACGCAAAAAATGTTTGTATCTATGTCCGTTATAAACTTTGAAACCATTCAACCGATGTGCCCCAAACTGCAATAATTCGAAGATGGTTTTAGACCACTAAAACAATGCATTAGGCACATTCCGCCCTCAGAAAAATCCAAAAAACCAACGCACGATTTTAGTGAGTTAGTCCTTCTTTTATTGGCTCTTTTAAGTTGGGCGCAAAAAAACGTGTATTTACGGTGATATATGTATACACAGCAATCATACCAAAAAATCAATGACAAGTATAATTTTTGTCTGTCTGTTTGTTCTGGCTTATCTTCGAAACGGTTAGACCGATGAACTGAACTTTCAAAATCCTGTCAAAACGCAAAAATAAGAGAAAAAAATAGAGTCCCGATGGCGCGGGGAGAAATAAAAGCCATATTATGAATTACAATTCCACGCGGACGTATTCGTGAAGGGTGGGGATGGGCTAGTAAATAAATTATATACATATATAAAACGCAAAAAATCATTGTACCTATGTCCGTTATAGACTTTGAAACCATTCAACCGATGTGCTCCAAACCGCAATAATTCGAAGATGGTTTCAGACCACTAAAACAATGCATTGAGGCATATTCGATCCATTTATGAAGTTGATTTCCGACTTGTCCCAAAATTTTACAAAACTTTTTACTAAAATGTTCAATCTCATCAAAGGGTAGCGTTGCTCGCAAATAAATGAAATACATTTGTTGTGGGTAGGATATATATTATTGTAACTGACGGTGGAGGTATAATAAACGAGTTGTTGTCGAGCAGCCGAGGTGTTTAATTCATACTACATAACAAGATTGATGTGAAGTTGCCGGCTTGCTCCACAGTTGGAACGCCGAAAAATATTTATGTTTTACAGACGTACAGAATAAACTCAAAATGTTGTATTATAAGAGAGGTAGGGCGCATCCAAGCAGCCCGTCTGGGGAAAGTACCTCTACCTCACAGAAAACAGCAGCCAAGTAACAACTCCCTAGAGGGTTGTTGTGTTCCTACGTGTGAGTGAGGTCACCAGCATGCTCCCAAGGAGATGCTGTGTAAGCAGCAGAGGAGGCATCGCGCGAGTGATACTTAATATATCGCAAGCGTTAATAGGCTACGGTACCCGCTTTACATCAGGTGGGCCGTATGCTTGTACGCCTCCCGACGTAGTATAAAAAATAAATGGTTTAAAAAAAATTTTTTTTTGCCGACAACAAACAAAATGTTTTTTTATCGTGGTAGCGCACGTATCCGCTAGTAATTTATAAAGTTAATACGTCAACTAGTTTACTAGCGAGGAGCCCGGTGGTGGAGTAGTTAGACATAGCGAAGTTAACACGAAAGCTCGAGGGTTCCATTCTCACACAGGACAAACATTTGTGGCATGAACATGTCAGTTAGTCCTGGTCTGGCTGGGTATTTTTAAGAGAGGTCGGGTCGGGCATTGAACAGTTTTACAATACAATCGAGCGCGGCCCTTACATCTCGCTCTTAATACTCCTGACGCCACAACCAGATAAATCATCAGCCTGGTCATCGTTTTCCTCGGCTCCTACATCTTTCAAGTATCCGTGTACATATATGTATATATGTCCGAACCAACCTGCTCTATTTCGCAGTGAAATAACAACTCCGCTAGAGGGAAGTATTACAAGAGTTCATAGGCTACGGTAACCGCTTTACATCAGGTGGGTCGTATGCTTGTATGCCTCCCGACGATATACAAAAAAGAAATACCTCTTATATTGACACTAACAGTGTTCTCTCTTTCAGACTTAAGTCTCTCTCTTACATCTTTATTGCGAACTCTGTATGTGATATACCGCAGGTTTTGCGCAACGCTCGCATCTCGACGGCGTTTATTTTACCCTCATGCTCCTTCTACCCTGCTCTCACTTCCGTAAACTAACGTTTTCGTTCTGCCCTGCAGACAGGAAGCCTCGAATGCCTCCCCCCGACCGCGGCAGTTAGTCAAGTGTCGTGTGGTGTACGCACCGGTATCATACCGAAGTCGATGAGGTCCCGAGCCTGCACCTTGCGCAGCCAGCCGTCCCGCTCGTCGGCCTCGGCGCGGGCCGAGTCGAGCGGCGAGGCGTCGTTGGCGGCGGCCTGCAGCGCGGCGCGCCGCCCCGACCGCGAGTCCCACGCGCCGAACCCGAGGTACTTCTCGTTGTTGCGACGCTGCACCAGCCTGGAACACGTGGGTTGTTCATACATTAGTCGAAGATTTCCCGAGCACGGTGGACGTAAGTGTGAATGTAGTTGAAAGTTTAGCGTTGCTGGCTTCGTATTGTTATACACCAACATAAAAATGAACAGTGATATATGCAAGATCTACTACCTAAAGCTAAGGATTCTGCGAAGAGACTAGTTTTTTTCATGGAGCGCCTGTCGTCAGACCTCCGTGACACAGAGAGAAAACCAGACCTTTCTTAGGTTAGGTTACATCTCTTTGGAAACATAATTTTTGCACGTGCGGATTTGCTCGTTACAACAGATATAACATTACGTGTAAACAAAACTGACTTGTACCCACTAACGTATAAAGAATGTTCAACGGCCAAGTCACACAACATTAAATAATATATATAAATAATAAAGAAATCGTAGTAAGGAACCTTAGACTTGGCACAACTTTGTCTAGATTTCATTACTTTTTAGAGATAAACAAGCAGCTCCATCGAGACTTGGCTAGTTTTTTACAGAATGTTTTTGGTGGGATTTCACTTCTTTTTGTAGAAACGGGCATATTGATTTATTTTATTAGATTTTCTTATTTGACACAGTTTTTTTCTCATAGTAGAAGGGGGCATTACCATATCTCTAATACAGCTGAGACCAGCTGAGGGTTCTTCATCAGATACTTCAGACCTTCGATTTTTGACATCAAATGAAGCGGCCCACCAAGTTGAATATTTTTTGTAAAGGCGGTATGTCGATCTCTAATAGTTTGGTTGGGCTCTTGTGTTTTCTAATCAGAGTCACCAGGTACTCCAGATCTTCGATTATCCTAGTTTTTATAGTTTTCCCTTTATGTAGCCATTAAACCCTAAATCTGTACCAAATTTCAGCTCTCTGAGTTTATGGGAAGTAGTTCTATTCTGATGATCATGAGTCAGTGAGTGAGTGAGTGAGTGTCATAAATGCGAAACTTTGCTTTCGCTTAACTTCGGAACTAATTGACGTACAGACTTGAAATTTTGGATTTTAAGTATGTGATTATAGCTTACTGGATGACGAAAATTTCTGCGTTCTGGTCTTATCCAGAGGTTCTCAAATAGGGGCCTGAAAATGCGGCGAAATGGTTCCAGTAAAGGATGGTACGGCAGTGTTTGCTTCGCGCTCGACTTGGCGGGGGCACTGCCCTGCCCCCCCCCCCCCCCCCCCGATGTAGCGCAATGCAGTTACGTATATTTAAAGTACAAACTTAGGGGATGCTCATATCATGGTCAGTTTTCAGGCGGCGTTCAAAGTCTCATCTGTACCATAAATATCTCAGAAGTTAGATCCAAATGTATGTAGTTTTCCGTTAACACAAAAAATATATGTTTCCATTTAAACGTCTTTGTTCTAATATTTAGGTCGCAATATCCAAACAATGATAACCCCTGCTTTTTGAGATTCTCAATTTACGCACAGTTAGATTGTCACCAAAGGTTATATATAGATGCAATAAACACAGACGCCTAAAGCGACTTAATAATAAAATAAAACTAAAGAATATTAGGCAACCCTTCCAAAGCATCTGATTGCACTAATAATAAAAATCACTACATAAAGGACAAATTATTAACATGGATGAATGTGGTTTTGACCTATTAGTACTTTCTCTTGACTACAAAAAGTTAAAATATTCCATTAACATCAAAATAGAAATATATTTCAGTCGTGTAAACTCACATACCACAAGGCTCGATTCTTGGACCATTGTAAGTCGTTATATTTGAATATATCATTAAGTAGCCTGCAATCTTGATAGTTGATGTCTGCTAGAGGGAAATTTTGATAATCACTCACCTATCTAATCCGTTGTATGCGCCACTAGCTACAAAAAGTATATTAGTGGTATCCACTTGTACTGCATCGCCGCGAAGTTTACGGGAGTTACGTTCAGGAACCGACACCACTGCCCCTTCTAGCATCTTTAACATGCCTTGTTGAACACCTTCGCCTGTAAATGTGATATTAACACGAACTTCAAGTCTGATGCATGATATATTCGCGGAGCTGCAGTGGTACTTCTTTGACTTAAACATTCTGGACTGCATTGGTCTCTTTATGAAATCACAGCATAACAATAAATATTATATATTGTCGGACAAATTACACAGCGCCATCTAGCCCCACAGTAAGCAAAGCTTGTGTACTAGACAATTGATAAACATACGTAAATACATACTTATGATATATAAGAAACTCCCACACCAAAACAGACATGTCCCAGAACACAAATGTTTGTCCTATGCGGGAATCGAAACCACGAGCGTTGGGTGTCAAAGTTGCGTTAATAACCACTGCGCCACCGAACTCGATAATGTATGTTAGTTTAGATCTCGGCAATTATTACGGAAATCCTACCCCACCGTAAAATACATCTGAACTATATTTTGAAGTGATAACTTCTTATGGTAGGGTAAACCGCTTCGTTACGTAACGCGTTACGGCGCCAGTCTGTCTGGTTTCCCTTTCTCTCACGCATACGGCAGCGGATTAGTTTAAGTTATCACTTCTGTCGGGCGTCCCGAGACGCACAAGTTTTTTTTTACTATACAGAATGAACATTTGTAAATTGAAAGTAAGTGAGAAGAAAAGTTAAGTACATTTGTGGTTAGAACTTTTAAGACAGTTTATGGATAACTCTGTGATACGTTCGCCTTCCTTTTTCAGAATATACCATCGAAAACGTACCTCCGACATCTCGTAACTGGTGAATGCCGGGAACTGCGCCTATTTTGTCCACTTCGTCCAGGAACACAATACCGGTCTGCGCGCGCTCCACACTGGAACAACAATCAATATCGTCACTCTATAAGTCTCATAAAAATCATCTATCTATCTATAACTTCACAGGAAATCTCTTGCGGGGTAGGCAGAGAGAACAGAACGCCACATGAATCTTTTCTTTGTTCGTACACACCTCACTCGATCCTTTAACATTCATAGCTCTACTCAAAACCTTTCGATACCCATCACAGATATCTTCTTACAATTTTTTGACTTTCACTCTCTCTGTTTTGGTAGATACACTTGGGGGATGTTGTCATTTTTTAAACAAGAAAGTGATCCGTTCCGCCATAAATACCCCGGTATACCCGTGTATCATATTTGCTCTAAAACATTCATCACAAAATCTATCATACTTCTTTCTAAACGCCTTTGATATGTACACATGTCAATTTTCTTGTGACCTAAACATAGTCATAATCCTCTCTAAACATGTTTAATAAACTGTCTCATTCACTCTTTCCATCTCCGAACCTTTGTAAAATCCTCATATCCTTCACTTTGACGGATGGTGGGTGGTGTACCTAACCATTCATACATTGAAGTTACCTAACATAAATCATCTGCTCATTTTCATCACATTTTCTAAGCTCGCCTCTGACTTTACCAGAACTCCTCTCCAAAACTGCGTGCTATGATGACCGCAGCACAAATGCAGAGGAACAAAATACACAAAAAAAATCTGAAATGAAATCTGTGACGGGTACGCCCTGCCCGTGGTTGCAACTCAGATGACGTCACTAGCAAGTAAACATGGTTTTGACGACCGATTGTTTTGATTGATTGATTGAGCCCTAGCCTGAATCTCCCAGACCCATGCTCATGTTTCTGTGCGTTCTTAATTCAGCTAATCTTATGTTGAGGGACGCAACTATGGCCCAAAGGTGTTCATCCAGAGCTGCAATGTGCGCGAAGCCAGTGTTTTTACGCTTGGACAGAAGACCAGCTACTAAAATCTTTAGAGATAAAGCCAACCTCACCTGCATTCTGGTAATTAACAAATGATGTCCTGGCAAAATGAGGTAAGGCACATCAGAGCAGCTCCACGGGAAAAGTACCACTACTTACAGAAAACCGCAACCAAATAGCAACTTGCTGGAAGGTTGTCGAGCGTATGAAGTTACCAGAAGGCTTCTTAAGAGTTGCTGTGTTAGCAGCAGGGCTGGCAACGTGCGATTGGTTCTCTGTGTATTGCAGGCGTGTAGATGCTACAGTAACTTCCTTACTAGCCGTATGCTAGTTTGCCTTTCTACGTTAACAATACCTCTTCAAACGAGATCTTTACTTTCATTTTATACGACGTCGGGAGGTATACAAGCACATGGCCAACCTGATGTAAATTGGTTACCGTAGCCTATAAATGCTTGCATAACATTTAGTATAACTCGCGTGATTCCACCTCTGCTGCTAATACAGCTAGCTTTGGAGCTTACTGGAGACCTCACTCACACGCAAGAACACAACAACCGCCTAGAGAATTGTTATTTGGCTGCGGTTTTCTGTGAGGCGGAGGTAGTTCCCCAGACAGTCTGCTTTGGTGCACCCTACCTCTCTTATAATAATTACTCCATGTTACAGTTCCTCATCCAGGCACAGCTTCAACGTCTGACGTAGGTGTGTGTCGTTCTTACTTGAAGTTGGCGTCCTGCAGTAGCTTGGCGATGACGCTCTCGATGTCCTCGCCGACGTAGCCGGCCTGCGTGAGCGTGGTGCAGTCGCAGATCGCGAACGGCACGTCCAGGCACTGCGCTATCGTCTGCGCGAGGAGTGTCTTGCCTGAAGTCACAATAAAGAAAATACATGAAATAAAATATAAGAACATAAATGGTAACTAAAGTCTTCTTTATCTTCGCGTTATCCCATTTCCTGATTCATTAGGATAGGAGGTCCGCTACCTAAGCCTAAGGATTTGGCGCAGACACTGATTTTTACATGGAGCGACTGCCGTCAGACCACTGCAACACAGAGGGAAAACCAGATCATTCTTAGATAAGGTCTAAGATTAATCTGGTTTGCCTTCGTGTGAAAATCTGTATATTCTATCCATGTCAAAATTAGTATTTTCGCCAAATCCTTAGGTTTAAGCAATGTACTCCGGCCACCCTAATTCATTAGGCTCTTTAGGAGAGGAGCTCGGTGGCTCAGTCGTGAATGACGCGACTTTGACACCAACGCTCGTGGGTTCGATTCCCACACAAGGTAAACATTTGTATGCATGAACATGTCTGTTTGTCTTGGCCTGGATGTTTTAAGAGAGGTAGGGCGCATTAAAGCAGCCTGTTTGGGGAAGTACCTCCACCTCACAGAAAACCGCAGCCAAATAGCGACTCTGTTGTTGTGTTCCTGCATATGAGTGAGGTCACCAGTAAACTCCCAAGGAGTTGCTGTGTAAGAACCGGATGAGGTATCGCGCGAGTGATACTTAATATATCTCAAGCGTTAATAGGCTACGATACCCGCTTTACATCAGGTGCGCCGTATGTTTGTATGCGTCCCTACGTAGTATAAAAAAAGAAAAACGAACCTAAGTGCGTTGGTGTCAAAGTAAAATCTACTTTGACACCAAAGCACGTGGGTTCGCTACCATTACGCCACCGAGCTTGTCATTGTCCAACAATGTGAAAGAAGCGAGTGAGGTGCTTCAGGATCCTGTTTTGTACCGCTCGAGTCTTTCTTTTTATACAAGATCGGGAGGCACACAATCATACTGCCCACCTGATGTTAAGTGGCTACCGTAGCCTCTCAAAGATTACAATTAAGTATCGCTCGCGCGCCACCAACACAGCAACACCTTAGGAGGTAACTTCACTCACTCACAGGAACACAACAACCCTCCGGAGAGTCGTTATTTGGCTGCGGTTTTCTGAGAGGTGGAGGCACGTCTCTAGACGGGCTGCTTGTTAAGCCGTACCTCTCTTAATGTCTGTTAATATCTCTCTTGCCTATGCCGCAAGCGACTTTGTGTGAAAATACTGGCTGGAAATATTATCATACATTATGTAAGCGGATAATATATTTTATCAAACACCTTCTCATTCCAAAAACAAGTTAATAATTACATGTACATGTATCATTTAACATAAATAAACGAAAATATGCACTATTGCCAATACGATAAGGATACAATTTCCTTGCTGAGTTTATTTAATAAAATGCTTTCAATGAATACAATCATGATATAAGTGTAAATACATTGGTAACATTATAGGAATTCCAATTTAAAAAAAATTGACCAAATCCCCGGTACTCAGTTCGAATCCTGACCTGGGCATATGTGTATGTATGTATCTATGTATATCTTCACGCCAGGTCCCTTGCGTGGTAGTCAGAGAGAATCGAGCGCCATAAGACGCGGTCCTTGCACACTTCACTCGCGTCTCTAACATTCATAGCTCTTTTCATGCACGCTCGCCGGTTCCTGGGGCTCCTGACATCACCTTCTGATAAAACACGACAAATTAGGTCAAGGAAGGTTACTCTCGGTGTTCCTCGGCTCCTACATCCTTCCACTTTTGCATTGTATATCTTTTTTTTATCAAATTAAATCATTTATTATTTGCGAATATGGGTAGTACACAGTTGTTTAATATATACTAATCAGCAACCATATTCTCTGTTTCTATATCTGTTTCGTCAATCTTTTGTCCTGCATTCTTTCTACATGTCCGAACCAACGCAGCATGCCTTTTCTTATCTTAACACCGACACTCTCTTTCAGACCAACTTTCTTTCTTACGTCTTCATTACGAACGCGGTCAGCACGTGTTATGCCACAAATTATGCGCAGTGCTGGCATCTCGACCGCATTTATTCTACTTTCATGCTCCCTCTACCATAAGTTACGTTGGGATTAGCACCGCGTTGTGTACAGCGAGCTGTGCCTTCTGGCTTAGATTGGGCTGCCTAGAAGTTTACCCAACGCTTCATTCACACACTCGTCTCTCCACATCAGCGGTATATCTTGGAAGTGCTTTTAGAGCAGCTAAAAGCACTTCCAAGATATACAATCTCATTCACTTGCTCCAACACTACATCATCAACCGTAATCCTAGTGTTCGTTCTGGTTGTCTCTCTTTCAAATACCATTATCTTGGTTTTCTTCGCATTCAATTGTAAGCCTTTCTTCATACAATTGTCTTTCATTGTTGTAAAAGTAGGTTTTATGCGAGTAAGGTGAGCAAGAATCGAGTTATGTGACGCTCGGTCCTCTCTGTCTACCCCGCAAGGGACTAGGTGTGAAGTTAAAGATAGATGTTTTATGAAAAAAAAAAACGGGTTGCACTCCAGGAGCGCCGGCAGAAGTGAAAACTTGAACATTAACGTTGTGCATTTAAGAATATTTTGGCATGGTTAGGGAATATTTTCCCACGAATTGCTTTATTTATCAGTATAAAAGTATTATCATGTATGTGGTAAAATACAATATTCATTTATTGCGCTATCGTACACAAACATGACAATTTATATTACATTAAAAATTTAACACTTCAGAACTATTACAATTATTTTACATTAAAAAGTTTATCTCTCAGAAAAATCAACTTTCATCCATAATTTCAACGACTCTTTCACCATCATCATTACAGGCATCATCATCGCCAATCTCTAAAACTCAAACAAAACCGCCCATCGCGCAAGCGCCCTGCGCCGCTTAAACCAAACAGCGTTGTTGATAAACTACGTTGAACGAAACGCGTACGCGCCAACAATTTCATGGCGCTTACAACGGTTTTGGCCGCGAAAAAATAATGCCCTATGAACGATCTAGCGCTTCATGTTTTAATTGTTTAATAAGAGGTAACTAATGTTTTAGCGCTGCAGCGAACTTAAGTTCTAATTCTCACCAAAATCCTACGGTCAGGGTCACGTGTCCTGACGCGAGTTTAACATTTTTTACTCATCCCAAAAAGTGCACAACGCCGCTAAAGGAAAACTTCTTTAGCGGCGTTGTCTTCAAAAATATTCTATAATATTACCAGAGGGAGGGAGACTTTGTACAAAAGTCGTCTACGTGGGCATATTTATATAGCTGATATTTAGATACCGGAACGGTTTGAAGGGTGAGATATGGCAGTGAAATTACCGGCCGTACTGTGACGAAACATCCTAAGGTCGCAAGATTTGGCAGCGCGCGAGTAACATCCCCGTGGTGTTGCGAGACCGCTTACCATCTAATGCGAGCCGCATACTTGTCGTTGCATAAAAACAAATCCAAACTAAATTATCTTAGTCAAATTGTATTGTGTATGAATAACGACATTGAATTAAGGCGACACCTCGATCGTGAAGCTTTAAAATGGCTCCGCCCAATCACCCCGCGCCCCTCAATTGACACTCGACGCTCGATTTGTAAAATTTGAAATTAGCGCCTAATAGGTAACCTGGGGTCAACGTATAGTCAATGCAAACGAACAGAAAAGCTACAGAGTCGCGTCACACTTAAATAAAATTTATAATATCAATATTTAATAAAAATTATTGATTTAATTATTATTTAGCTTTATACATACTGAACCAAACATATTTATTTAAGCTAGACGGAAAACAATAGTAATAATAGTAATAAAAAACTACAGAAACGTATTCACTTTTAAAAGTTTATTGAAAGAGAAATCAATGACATCGTTTTATGTTTATATCTCTACAAGTTAACATGTCTTGGTATCTATGTTGTTCTTACTTAGGTCTCGTCCAGTGGCGCCCTCATTGAATAAAAAAACATATTATAGCATAGAAGATAAACATTATGAAATCTTATGTTGCATTTATTACGAAGATAGTAAAGTATTTTTACGTCATTAAACCAACACTCAAAATATTCCACTATCGTTGTTATAAGCAAAAGTGCTAAAAGAGGCCGTTTTTTGGCAATTATGCCTATAACAACGAAAGCAAAACATTTCAATTGTTGGTTTAATGACGTAAAAGTACGTTATTGTATTTGTAACACACGCAACACATGACTTTATAATGTTTATCTTCCACGCTAAGATACGATATTTTATTCCTTGAGGCGCCACTGGACGGCATGTATCCCCCTTAAGAAGAATGAAACACCAGCTACATAATACATCATTGTTTATCGAGAGGCTAAAGCGGGCCATTTGTTGATTCGGACACATATGTTTAGTTAGCAGATACACCATCTAAACTGCAAACACTGGTCACAGCGATGAAAGACGACTGTATGGAGAAAGGCTTACTACTGAATGCGAAGAAAACAAAGATAATGGTATTTGAAAGAGAAGAATCCAGAACTAATGTAAGGATTACGATTGATGATGAAGTGTTGGAACAAGTGGATGAGTTTGTATATCTTGGATGCGCTTTCAGCAGGGATGGTAGGTACACCGCAGATGTGGAAAGACGAGTGAGTGCTGGGAATAGTGTGAATGGAGCGTTAGGAAAACTTCTTGGCAGTAAAATCCTGAGCCAGAAGGCACAACTCGCTATACACAATGCAGAGTTGGTCCCAACGCTAACTTATGGAAGCGAGAGTTGGGTATGGCAGAAAGAGCATGAAAGTAGAATAAACGCGGTTGAAATGCGAGCGCTGCGCAAAATTTGTGGCGTAAGGCTTGTAGACCGTATTCGTAATGATGATGTTAGAAATAGAGTTGGTCTGAAAGAGAGCGTCGGTGTTAAAATAAGAAGAGGCATGCTCCGATGGTTCGGGCATGTAGAAAGAATGCAAGATGAAAGAATGACGAAGCAGATATACAATGCAAAAGTGGAAGGATATAGGAGCCGGGGAAGGCCAAGACTTACCTACCATGACCAAATTGGTCATGTTCTATTAGAAGGTGATGTCAGGAGCCCTAGAAACCGGCGTGCGTGCATGAGAAGAGCAATGAATGTTAAAGAAGCGAGTGAGATATGTAAGGATCGAGTCACGTGGCGCTCGGCTCTCTCTGCCTACCCCGCAAGGGATTTGGCTTGAAGTTATAGATGTTCGAGTGTCATAATGGCTGATAGCGCCGAGTAAACACAGGATTTTTTTATTTCGAATAAATAAGAGAAATAAAATTATCAGATTGAATTAGATTGAAATTGAAATAGAAAATTGGAATTTTTTTGCAACTCCCTCCTGGTGAAGATTCACAAGTTATTTTACACAGTTAGGTATAGCTCTGGTAGGGATCCTAGCTTTTTCCCTAAATATAATACACTCTCGAATGACTAGGTATGCGCTTTCACTAACAGTCAATTTAACTTCGCGAATTTTATAAAAAAGTACAGGAAGAACTTGACGGTTAGACGGTAATTTTTTGCCTATTATTTGATAATTTACGTCTCTAACTAAGAAAATACTTGATTTATTGCTTCTCAATTCCACTACCATCTTATAAAAGTTAAAACATTACGTATTAATCACGAGAATAACTGACATTCAAAATTAATAGACGGTTAGGTAATTATGACGAAGTTAACGATGCTCTCTCTAAAGTTATTCATTGGTTTAGTGTTAATAATCTGCTTTTAAATGATAAAAATACTAAAGTAATTAAGTTCTCAACACCTAATGTAAGGCAGGTGGCTACCAATGTACATGTTAATGGAACTAATTTAGCCTCTGTGGAGACAACTGTGTTCTTGGGTATAACAATTGACTCCAGACTACAAAGGGGCCCACAAATTGAAAAATTATCAGGATAACTAAGTTCTGCAGATTATGCAGTGAAAACTATTAGACGGCTCACTGATATTGATACGGCTAGAATAGTTTATTTCAGCTACTTTCATAGTATTATGTCATATGGAATTCTTCTTAGGGGTAACTCCGCGGATATTAACACCATCTTTTTATTGCAAAAGAGAGCCATAAGAGCTATCTACAAACTTGGTCCCCGGGAGAGCCTTAGAGAAAAATTCAAAGAAATAAATATTTTAACAGTCGCATCGCAATATATCTATGAAAATCTTTTGTATGTCCATAAAACATAGACTCATTTTGTAAAAAGAGTGATACTCATAGCATAAATACTAGATATAAGCATAATCTTGTGTTATATGCAAGCCGTCTCCACAAAACAAGTAATTATTTTATGGGGCAATGTATACGGTTCTATAACAAACTTCCCAGCAATATAAGAGATTTGTCAATAAACAAATTTAAAACTACTATTAAAGCCAAATTGTGTAGCAGGGCATATTATAAAGTATCTGACTATATTAATGATAAAAATGCCTGGGAGTGAGTCGATCCAATTATAATGTAATTAACAAAATATGTAAATTTGTTTGGATACCAAAAGAGGGATGCCTGAGTTTTTTGGCAGTATTTTTATCAGTGCTCACCTAGTCATAAACTGCACGGTAGGGAAAAAAATGTGACGATTCCAAACAAATGTAGCCATTTTTACGGAATAAAAAGATTTTGACTTTGAATTTGAACAAATGAATACCGCGAGTACGTGCGGCACTGCCGCGCAACTTGTATGAACATGTTTCGATGTAATTCGGCACGGATTATCGTAATCCAAATAAGTTAAAAATTAATTTCCGAGTGTTTTAAAAGCAAATGAACAAAACTAAGACATATGCGTTAGAAAATAAAAACTTTGAAAAATAAGGGGCACCCTAATATACATATATACAAATAGATTTTATAATCTATTCATATTTAAAAAAAACATGTGACAAATGATTTTCTTGCTGTTTCATAACTTTAACTTCAGTATAATGACATTTATTGTATTTTACTTATGTATACTCTGTGTTTTGTATTGTTGTACACTTCCTTGTTATTTATTAAACTCTCAAGAAGAAAGAACCAGGACCATCTCTGATGTTGCAAAATAAATCTAATCTGTACAATAGTTCAATACTAACCACATTGTATAGAATAGATGATTTTTTTGTTTTCAGTGTTGGTTCACAGTAAATATTATTTGTTTTCACGAGTACCATGGGTATAAGTATACTATCTATCTATATCTTCACGCTAAATCCCTCGTGAGCGCCACATGACTCGGTACTTACACACCTCGCTCGCTTCTTTAACATGAAACATACCGAGTTTTTTTAAAAACTATCAAAATATACTATTTTACTAGTAATTATTTTAATACAAAAAAAAAAAAAACCTCCACTGGTTTTCTATCTTCCGATTGGATAAATTTCCAACGTAAACTAACCTTCACCAACGTACAATGTCTAAGTCGGAGTTCGGTGAGCTTATAATGGTTACTATGCTCGAGAGACGAGCTCGGTGGCGCAGTGGTGCAACGCGTTGTTACACTACTTTGACACCAACGCTCGTGGGTTCGATTCCCACACAGTACAAACATTTGTGTGCATGTACATGTCTGTTTGTCTTGGTCTGGGTATTTTCTATGTATGATAAGTATGTATTTAGAAAAAAAAATGTATTTACGTATGTTTATCAGTTGTCTAGTACCCATAACACAAGCTTCGCTTACTTTGGGCCTAGATGGCGCTGTGTAATTTGTCCGACAATATTTATTTATTTATTTATTTATGAGTTTGTCGTCCCGTATGACACTTACGTTAAAGTAGCATATAAATCGAGTAGTGATTCTTCTAGTGGAATATGTTTATTTAGTAAGTTTCTCCTAAAAAACAAAACAGCAAAAATATTCTATTTTATAAGTTTTTATTTTAATACAAAGAAATAAAGAGTCTCCACTGGTTGCTATGTGCTGAGAGCGCGAACCTTATTGGTATAAATTTCCAACGTAACCTGACCTCCACCGACGTACAACTTCTAAGTCGGAGTTCGGTCAGATTATAATGGACATAATAGGAGTTTGACGTCCTATATAGGAACGCGGTCAGCCTGTGGATAATGTATACCAATTATCAAATGTTACTGTTTATTCCTGCAAAAAATAACTCTTATTTAATTAATGCAGTTTTATATAGAGTTATTAAGTAAGCAAAATTAAAAAAAAGTTTGAAGAGGAATTAAATAGCTTGGGCCAACCATACCTAGGAACTGTTCTAAAAACTAGAAATATGTCTACACAATGTTATTATAATATGTTTAATGAATATAATAATTAAAAAAAATAAATACCTTGTCTTGTTCGCCTCCGCCATTCTACGAACATTTTCTTTGTATTTTTATTCTATATATTTTCTTTTTAGTGTTCCCCATTATTACAACAGTATAATAAATATATATAAACCTATAATATTATTTACTACTTAAATCTAATAATAATACACTTACGCTAAATACTATAATATTGAATATTTACAACTATTAATTATAAAAACTTCGGTGTCGCGATGTAAATGGAGCGAGCTCGAGCAGACAGTCGACATAGGTCTCACCTCGAAGCGGGCTGCAGCCGGACTGGCTGGATGTAGTTAGTCAACGCGTTTATAATCCTCATTACCGCACAATAAGGTCGAAAACACGTAGCACCCAAGACGAATGTGATCGCTTAGAAATTGTCAGAAACTTAAGATATTTTAAAAAAATTTCATGTTTCACTTATCAAAATATGCAGCAACCATATTATAAACATAGATATTACTAATAGATTTAAGTAATTTTGAAGCGTATAAACAGAACAACTTCGTTGTAATTTCAAAAATAATGAATTTCAGGAGGTGTTTTCGAAAGTAATTATTATCGAATCAATTTTACACAATCGCGTATTTGAGCAAGCAAATTCAAGATAAAGAAATGAAGTTATTTATATTAAAATCTTAGATCCGTCAGTTTAGTCATTAGCCTATACTATTCGATGAAAGTTGATCTAATTTTTCGATGTGTCGCCTTAACATCTATGCATAGCATTATGTCAGCGAGTCGCGGCCTCGCCTCGGAATGAATAAACATGAACGTTCGAATGTTGATCTGTGATCTCTTCTCAAAGGTTACAGGGATGTTGGGTGCATGCCCTCTTCTTAAATGTTACACACAGACTCTGTTCGTATTTAGATAACGTTTTGCTTTTTGAGATTTTCTACACGTCTTTATTTTTGAAGTGAGAACTTCTTCTGAAGACTTCATAATCTATGCATTAGGTTCATATTCGGTCTCCGTAAATATGACCACGTAACTCAATACCGCGAACAAGTTAAATGGCTATCAATTCGCCGGCGTAGAAATTTGCTTTCTCTATGTCATACTCTTCAATCCTAGAGCGCCACCTTATCTTAAAGTTTGGTTCAAGTTTTGCTCCTCCTCCCACAACTTGCAACTCCGTTCTTGTGAAAACCTTATTCTGTCCTTTCCCTCTCATTCCTCTAAATTCTTCGATCAATCCTTCACCGTCGAAGCTATTAGGCACTGGAATAATTTACCAAAAGCTATCAGAACAGCGAATTCTATTGCCATTTTCAAAAAAAATTGCTAAAAATCACCTTCTTTCTCTCTGATTTCAACTAGTTAAAACTGACATTTGAAACATAATATGTTTTGTGTATTTTATGTACAGTGTATGTATATTGTGTATGTAATTATATGTATATGCGTATATATATAATATATATTTGTCTGTATGTGTGTAATTATGTTTATATTTGAATACCTGTAACTATCTATAATCAAGAAGTAACTATAATCAATAAGTTTAAATTAGTATCAGTTATATTTAATTCTTCATATCCTTCCGGACTAGCCCTACCTTTTTTCTGTAATCTGTTTCGTTACCTTAAGGTTACCTTGAAAAGATTGCTTTGAGCAATAAGACCGCCTTGTTGCATAGTTCATTTCTAAAATTGTAAAAATCCTTTTGAATGTATTTCCAAATGTCTGTATTATGCAAATAAAGCGTATTCTAACTATCTATCTTCTTTAGCATCGTTGTGATTCGAAACTCGATGAAACTAAAAAGCGACAGCTGGCGGATTTCGTAGTATAATTATGGTATTTGCACCATATTTTTATTATACGTAGTATGTAGTACTGAAAAGCCAGTGTACTACGCGCAAATACCATAATGTTTCAACAGGTGGACAGACCTGTTTTATTTTTAGTCGAAACTTTTAAGGAATTCAAACAAACTCGGTGATTCTCTACTATCCGAAACACAATCGAATGAATTACTTACCCGTGACCGTCAAGATACTGGCAATTAGCTTATATGTATGTATATCTTCACGCCAGGTCCCTTGCGGGGTAGGCAGAGAGAACCGAGCGCCATAAGACGCGGTCCTTGCACACTTCACTCGCTTCTTTCACATTCATAGCTCTTTTCATGCACGCTCGCCGGTTCCTAAGGCTCCTGACATCACCTTCTGATAAAACACGACCAATTTGGTCATGGTAGGTTAGTCTTGGTCTTTCTCGGCTCCTACATCCTTCCACTTTCGCATTGTATATCTGTTTCGTCATTCTTTCATCTTGCATTCTTTCTACATGTCCGAACCAACGGAGCATGCCCTTTCTTATCTTAACACCGACACTCTCTTTCAGTCCAACTCTCTTTCGTACGTCATCATTTCGAACGCGGTCAGCAAGCGTTATGCCACAAATTTTTCGCAGTGCTCGCATCTCGACCGCATTTATTCTACTTTCATGCTCTCTCTGCCATACCCAGCTCTCACTTCCATAAGTTAGCGTTGGGATTAACACCGCGCTGTGTACAGCGAGCTGTGCCTTCTGGCTTAGATTTCGGCTGCCAAACAGTTTACCCAACGCTCCATTCACGCTATTCCCTGCACTCACTCGTCTCTCCACATCAGCGGTGTACCTTCCATCGCTTCTAAAAGCGCTTCCAAGATATACAAACTCTTCCACTTGCTCCAACACTACATCATCAACCGTAATCCTAGTGTTCGTTCTGGTTGTCTCTCTTTCAAATACCATTATTTTGGTTTTCTTCGCATTCAATTGTAAGCCTTTCTTCATACAATCGTCTTTCATTGTTGTGACTAGTGTTTGCAGTTCGGATGGTGATTCTGCTATTAATACTGCGTCATCTGCATAAAGCAGGCAGTTAACCACTGAGCCACCCATTCGCATTCCCACATTCATATTTCTCATTCTCTGAAGACAACTGTCCAGATACAGGATGAATAGCCGAGCCGACAGCACGCATCCCTGCCTGACACCAATATTGGTATCAAACCAGGGTGATAAGCTGCCGTTCACTCTCACACATGCTGTGCAATCCTCATAGGTGGATTGCACAGCACGTAGAAGGTCACCGTCAATCCCATATCTGGGCAAGATGTTCCAGAGATTCTTTCGCACGACCCTATCAAATGCTTTTTCAAGGTCCACAAAACCGCAGAAAACCTTCTGGTCCATAGCCAGATGCTTTTCCACGATATTGCGGAGCGAAAAAACTTGATCTGTACATCCTCTGCCGCTTCGAAATCCCCCCTGTGCTTCCCAAAGCATTCCATCGGATTTCACCCTCATTCTCCTTTCAATGATTTTTCCATACACTTTAGCTGCTAGGCTGATCAAACTGATGGCCCTATAGTTGGCGCAGTCCATACGTGAGCCCTTGCCTTTATACAAGGGCACGATGACTGCGCGTCTCCAATCGCTCGGGACTCTTCCGGTTCTCCAGCATAATTTGCTCAAAAACCAGAAAGCGTCCCTAACGTAGATGCCACCCAGTTTGATCATCTCAGCTGTTACCATATCGATTCCCGCTGACTTTCCATTTTTCAAACTGCGTATCGACCATTCAATCTCATCCATGCTAATGTCTTCATGGTACGTTGGCACTGCCGAATCAGTCACAGACTCATTCACAGTGCCAACGCCCTGGACATAATCATACATTTCTCTAAAATATTCACTCCACCGTTCTAACACCTCCTGAGTGTTAGCAAGAATGCCACCAGCTTTACCTTTTATCTTGTCCATTCCGGATGCCGACGAACCACTCCGAGACTTCTTTACCTCTCTCCAGAAGAGTTTGGTATTTGCCTCGAAGTTCTTCGTCAGCTTCTCTTCCTCATTCATAAGTAGTCTTTCACGCCTCTCTTTCACTAAAGCTTTGGTTTCATTCTTGCATCGACGGTATATTTCTTTCTTCTTCTCTTTCATACTATCACTCTGGTGCAAAGATGATACGTAATCCAGCCACGCTCTCCTCTTTTTATCCACGGAGGATTGATCCTCCTTATCCCACCAGGCATCTCCTTTCAGTGTTCTACGTCTCTTTGCGCATCCACATGCTTCTTTCGCACTGTCCACCATACTTTCTTTCAGAACTTTCCAACATTCGTCTACATCTGAGTCGGAAAGACTCGCGTTCGCAAGTCTTTCACTGACTAGACGTACATACGTACTCCTCACACTTTCATCTTCCAATTTTTCACTTCTTATTCTTTCATGGTCTCCGAAAGGAATACGTACTCGCCATTGCCTCCACTTCTTGAAAAGGCCCACAAATCGGCTTATCACCAGATAGTGGTCCGTTTCAAGAGTGGGACCTCTGAAGGCTCTTGTATCCATTAACGACTTTCGGAGACGTCCATCTATCAAAATCAGATCAATCACACTTTTCTGTTCATTCCGTCTCCATGTGTACGTGTGAATATCCTTGTGATGGAAAAACGTGTTCGTCACAAGGAGGTTTCGTTCCATACATACGTCTAAAAGTAACTTACCAGCATCGTTCACTCTCTTATCTCCGTATGGACCAAGCACAGCCTCACAACTGCTTCGCTTGGTCCCAACCCATCCATTCAGATCACCACACATAATTATCCTTCATTCGCATCAGCCAAATCCAGAACATCCCTTGCGGTCTCCCAAAACTTCTCGAGCTCCTGGGGACTAGTAGAGCTTACAGGAGCATATGCTGCAACCAAAAAGACTCGCGTAATCCCCAGTTTTATTTTAACCCAGAGAAGTCTTGGCCCTACTAAATCGTAATCTTTCACACCAGCGGCCAAGCGAGATGAAAGCACAACGCCTACGCCAGCGCTGGCATGATCATCCTGGTTCACCCCGGACCACAAGGCCATCATGCCACCGGGCAGATCTTCGGCGTCGATTCCCTTTCGCTTGGTCTCTGACACACACAAAACATCTAGGCTTCTCTCATTCATTATATCTATCAACTCATTCATCTTATCTTGTAATCCACCTCTCACATTCCATGTGCCTATACGACACTCAGCTCTCCTCGACCCGCCAGGTTGGGCGTTGCGTGGTGGGTGGCGGCCCCCACCGCCGCGTGCACTTAAACCCGCACCGACGAGGGCGGATCGGTGCGCGTCGCCTACGGGGGACGCCCTAATCCGCGCATCTGTGCGGTTTGTATTTAGGTCCAGAATTGCAGTCCAGTGTTGGACTGGCAGGGTCGCGACGTGCACGCTTCTGGTACCGACCCCAAATTTAATTAGCTTATATATACTTAGAATTCGTTTAATTAAAACTTCATAAACTAGCTTGGTTACTATCGCAATAGTTTAAAAAAACATACATTAATTAAAGGAATGCATGTAAAATTTTAAATACAAATGCATTTTATTTTAATAAAAATAAAATTGACGAGAAAGGAAATGTAGTATAATTTTAGACATTTACTATAATTTAAATTTCCATAGCCAAGAATTTTGTGAAGGTCTGAATCCAACCCCGAGCGACACAAAACAGAGACAACCACATACATCTATAGGCTTTAACGTGCAAGAGAATGAGATAGAAGGCATTTTACATTGTTTATTACATGGTCCGAGCGTAGTACGTGTGTGTGCGCACGTTCATAGGCTACGGTAACCTCAGGTGGATAGCATGTATGTCTCGCGACGTAGTAGAAAAAAAACCTGTGGCTCGTACACCCCTCCCGACGTTGTAAACAGACAGTTAAAACATAACTTCTATTCTATAACTTCACGCCAGATCCCTTGCGGGGTAGGCAGAGAGAACCGAGCGCCACGCGACTCGATCCTTACATACCTCACTCGCTCCTTTAACATTCATTGCTCTTCTCATGCTACCTTTTAAATTCGGTAAAAAGCCGTTTGTGTTACCTTCCGCTATACACTATTTCATTGCGTCTGTATCGTACATAAAACGCGGTATCAATAACATCGGTCCCTCATTAATATTCCCGAGAGTACCGCCCGCAAATAAATCGGAGTCGTAACTAGGAACGTAATATTTTGTAACTGCTCCAAAAATAGCAATTGGCAATGCCCGTACGTGACGCGACACACGCAGTGCCTGATTTGTCGTTTCCCAGACGGGCAATTAGCTAATCGCATCAATGCACTGTTGTTGCATTGCACACGACGAACTCCGATCTCCGAATGCGGAAGGTCGTGATCGGCCTCCGCTAGTCGTGATCCGTCGCAACTTCACGATCAGCCCATTGAGTTATTAGTAGAGGAGGTGTATCCCATACAACAAACGTGATTTTTTTGCCGTTGCCCCCCTCAAATATTTGTTTTATTTTAATTTAATTATTTATTTTTAAAGTGGATATATAACTAAATATTCTATGAATATTTCAAGCGTCCACCTGTTGCCGTTATCAATATCGAGCAAAAACGAGCAAAATAAAAATCGGCCAAGTGCGAGTCGGACTCGCGCAGTGAGGGTTCCGTACCATTATCTATAAAAACGGCAAAAAAATCACGTTTGTAGTATGGGAGCCCCCTTAAATATTTATGTTATTCTATTTTTTAGTATTTGTTGTTATAGCGGCAACAGAAATACATCATCTGTGAAAATTTCAACTGTCTAACTGTCACGGTTCATGAGATACAGCCTGGTGACAGATGGACGGACGGACGGAGAGCGAAGTCTCAGTAATAGGGTTCCGCTTTACCCTTTAGGTACGGATCCCTAAAAATCATCAAAATCGGTCAACAATTGGCAAACATCGCGGTAACATACATACAAATAAAACCGTTTAAAAAGTACCTAGTGGGTTGTTGTGTTCCAGCGTGTGAGTCAGGTCTCCAGTAAGCACATAAGAAGTTGCTGTGTCAGCAGCAGTGGTGGCATCACGCGAGTGATACTTAATGTATTGCAAGCGTTTAACGCTACGGTGACCGCTTTACATTAGGTGGGCCGTATGACTATGAATTAAGAACCTCCTTATTGTGAAGTCGGTTAAAAACGAACTTGATCCTGTTTTAGCAGAAGGTTAAAGATAAAGAGTGAGGTAAGGGTCGAGTCACATGGCGCTCGGACCTCTCTGCCTACCTCGCAAGGGACTGGGCATGAAGTTTTAGAACCACACGTGCGGGCTTGCGATGTCATAGTTCCACGGTTGAGATCTTCGCGTACCAAAAAGTTCGGCAACTCCTATCTTTGTCGTGCCATTAAAAAGTGGAACGCCTTGCCTGCACATGTGTTCCCTCCTTCCTACAATATGGGATCCTTCAAACGAAGCGTGAAGAAGCATTTTGCGGGTCAGCATGGCAGCGTCAACTGACAGGATACGGTATGTAGTATGTTGTCAGTTGCAGTTGCGATTTGGGCTCCTCTTTCGCTTACCATCAGGCAAAGAGGGGCCACTATGCTGAACTAATTTAAATAAAAAAAAAACTAATAAATAGATAGGTTAAAACCGAAGGTCGGTTTTGTTATGACGACTTTGTTCATATTTGTTTATCACTTATGATAAAAATATACTTACAGCTACAAGTTTTACACTTTGACCTTTGTACCGGTCTTGTGACGTGCGCAATAAGGGTTACAATCGCAGTAAAAGTTACACCGCCAACCGTGATATGGTGTTAGGTGTTGAACAAACTCACCGCATCCAGTGGGTCCGAGCAGTAAAACGTTGCTTTTGTCCAGCTTGAGCTCGTGGTGCTGCCTCTCGAGTACCTCGGTGCCGCCCCCGCCGCCGCCGGCCCCACCCCCACCGCCGTGACTTAAGTGTAGGAGATCTATAACAAATACATCATCATACATTAGTAATATTCAATGGCCATGTATGTGTACGCAAAGTCCCTTGCGGTGTAGGCAGAGAGAACTAGTTTGGTAAACAAGCATCCGGTCACCGTTAGGCTATTGACGCTCGCAACACCACTGGGATGTTACTCGCGCGCTGCCAATCTTGTGACCTAAAGCTGTATCATCACATTGCCCAGTAATTTCTCTGCCATATCTCACCCTTCAAACCAGAACACAGCTATATAAATACAGCTGCTTGGCGGTAGAATAGATGAGACAGAGGTACACATACAGACGACTTTTGTACAAAGTCTTCCTCTGGCAAAACACCTGATTTTTAACGCCAGGAGTCATACAAGCATATGGCCCACCTGATATAAAGCGGTCACCGTAGCCTATGAACACTTGTAATACAGGAAGTTATTACCTGTTCCATCTCATCGATGTATTTTTTTTTCGCACCGCCATTCGTTGCTCCATTCAAGTACTCAAAAGCAATGGTCGACTGGAAGAGATTCCTTAAAGGAATAAGTCCGCCTTTGCAAATCATGTAAGTTTTATACTTTATAATTATGGATAACTAGCTTCTGCCCGCGGCTCCGCCCGCGTGGAGTCAAATAACGTAGCCTATGTGTTAATCCAGATCATAATCTATCTACGTGCCAAATTTCATTCAAATCCGTTCAGCCGTTTAAGCGTGAAAGAGCAACAAACATCCATACATACAAAATTTCGCATTTATAATATTAGTAGGATGCAATAAAGTTATACAAACAAACAAACAAACCTGCGCGAGGCAACTTCTGCTGCTAACACAACAACTCTTTCATACTCATACGCAGGAACACAACAACACTCCAGAGAGTTGTTATTTGGCCGATGTTTTCTATGACGTGGAGGTACTTCCCCAGACGGGCTGCTTTGATGTGCCCTACCTCTCTTAAAAATACCCAGACCAAGACAGACACGTTCATGCACACAAATAAAGTTTGTCATGATGTGTGGGAATCGAATCCATGAGCGTTGGTGTCAAAGTAAGGTCGTCAAAATACTACTAAATAAACCAGTTGAGAATGCGCAAGATTGCATTGCCAGAGGAACCCAACGTCAATTATATAACAATTCATTTTTTTTTTAATTTCTCGGCCATTTTGACCATGTTCCTTAAGAGATAGGAACGGTGTTCCTGAACATTCATATTTTTTATGGTGAATCCTTCTTACTTAATTTTTTACTTCTTGGCAGTAAAATCCTGAACCAGAAGGCACAACTCGCTATACACAATGCAGTGTTGGTCCCAACGCTAGCTTATGGAAGCGAGAGCTGGGTATGGCAGAAAGAGCATGAAAGTAGAACGCGGTCGAAATGCGAGCGCTGCCCAAAATTTGTGGCGTAAGGCTCGTAGACCGTATTCGCAATGATGATGTTAGAAACAGAGTTGGTCTGAAAGAGTCTGAAAGAGGTCTGAAAAAAAGAGTCCGTTGGTTCGGACATGTAGAAAGAATGCAAGATGAAAGAATGACGAAGCAGATATACAATGCGAAAGTGGAAGGATGTAGGAGCCGGGGAAGGCCAAGACTTACCTACCATGACCAAATTGGTCGTGTTCTATCAGAAGGTGTGATGTCAGGAGCCCTAGAAACCGGCGAGCGTGCATGACAAGAGCAATGAATGTTAAAAAAGCAAGTGAGATATGTAAGGATCGAGTCACGTGGCGCTCGGTTCTCTCTGCCTATCCCGCAAGAGACCTGGCGTGAATATATACATACATTCATACAATTTATAAAACTCCAAAGTAATCTTACTTAGTATTTAATTGTAATTATTACTTATTTACTTGTACTTTCAATAACATAAAGATATATTTATTTAAAGATATATTTATTTGCACAAAACATGAGTAATATTACATACAATCGTATGCAAATTTTTTCCTTCATGTTTTGCTGTCGGCGTGCAACATTTGAGAGATAGAGCAATATTAGAATGTTAAGATAAATTGAATAGTAGAAATGTCATTTAATAATAATACATAATAGAAATAATAATGATAAATATAGTTATTTTAGTTATATAGTTATAGAAGTAGTGTGTATCATATAATATACACTTTGACCCCTGTGACGGACTCAGGGGCCAGTGTATATTATATGATACACCTAAAATACCCAGTTAGGAGAATAGGTAAAAAAAAAACAAGTTCACATAGTATTTTAAAACCAGGAAGTATCAATTATGCAAAAAAAAAAATAGCGAATTCCACAAAATTTGATTCAGTGGTGGCTTGGCGCCGAACGTGTTAATTATCACATCTAATTATAAAACAGCGAATGCACAATTACGCAACAAAGTAACGGCGGCCATATTAAAAAAAAATCGATAACATCTCATTGTTTATGACGCGGATTTATGAGTTCGCAGCTCGGCGTTCTCCTTTCTCTCTGGTAGTTAAATGTTCTTCGATAATCTTTGGAAGAGTGCTCAAATGTTAGCATGGCATGTTACGAGACATGTATTACATAAAAACATAAAGGTTAACTATCTATTTATAAGTATACGTTCCCGCCAAGTCGTGGTAGGCTCTGACGTGCTCGGCGGCGCAGCGGTTTAAATAACGCGACTTTATCGCTCGTGGGTTCGATTCCCACACAGGACAAATATTTCTGTGCATGGACATGTCTGTTTGTCTTGTTCTGGGTGATATTTTAAGAGAGGTAGGGCGCATCGAAGCAGCCCGTCTGAGAAAATACCTCCACCACCCAGAAAACCGCAGCCAAATAACAACTCCCTAGAGGGTTGTTGTGTTCCTGCGTGTGAGTGAGGTCACCAGTAAGTTCCCAAGGAGTTGGTGTGTAAGCAGCAGAGGAGGCATCGCGCGAGTGATACTTAATGTATCGCAATCGTTAATAGGCTACGGTACCCGCATTACATCAGGTGGGCCGTTTGGTTGTATACCTCCCGACGTAGTATAAAAAAAATCTTTCCTTTTTCTCGGCTTTTAAGGATCGTATGGTGATGTTAAACAGCCTATATATAGCCTTCATCAAGAACTATCAAATACAAAATCATTTTTTTCCACCCCACTGGTAGTTCCAGGGGTTACTGCGTTCAAACATACAATCAGATAAACTCCTCCGCTCTATGCATTGGTATAAATATAGCCTTAGTCAAAATCTTTTTATTCCGTAAAAATGGCTACATTTGTTTGGAATCGTCACAATTTTTTTCCCTACCGTGCAGTTCATGACTAGGTGAGCACTGATAAAAATACTGCCAAAAAACTCAGGCATCCCTCTTTTGGTATCCAAACAAATTTACATAATTTATTAATTACATTATAATTGGATCAACTCTATGCATTACTATAAACTATAAAATGAGTTTCCAAGTTCCTGCTGTGTGAATAGTTTTTATTTTCTCTATTGGAGTGTAGTCATTTAGAAAATGGGCGAAAGTTAGCTGTTAATATAAATAAAAATGTCGTGACATATTTACTTTGGTTATGTTAGAATAGTAGGCGTTTTCATTAAACATGAAATACTAATCAAATCATATTTAGATATACATATAGAGGTAGGGCGCATCAACGTCTGAGAACGTAGCTCCCCCTCGCAGAAACCCGCAGCCAAATAACAACTCCCTAGATAGATAAGATTATCGTGTTCGTGAGTGAGGCCCCCGGTTCGCTCCTAAGGAGTTGCAGTGTTAGCGGTAGAGGAGACATCGCGTAACTGTACTGATGTCTCCGCATTAACGTACTGCAAGCGTTCGTAGGCTACGGTAACTGCTTTACATCAGGTGGGCTAAGATTATACGCCTCCCGATACTGTATTAAAAAAAATCGGTGCAATAATAGACATAGGTGAGTAAGCATCCCCGGTCATTTTCATGTTTTTGTACAGTAACACCATTCCTATATAAAATCTGTTTGTCTGTGTGTGCGTTTTTTTTTCAATATTTGAATTTTGACTTCAGATTCGGATTCAGCATAAAAAAGTAGAATAGGAATGTTCAGGAACACCGTTCCTATCTCTTAAGGAACATGGTCAAAATGGCCGACAAATTAAAAAAAAAAAATGTGTTGTTATTTAATTAACGAGCCAGGTGTTCCTCTGGCAATGAAAGCTTGCTCATTCTCAACTGGTTTATTATGAAAACCGCTTATATAGGTTGAACTTGATCGAAATCGTTAGAGCCGTTTCCGATATACACAAAGTATATTGCTATATAGGTATATATAAATAATATATACCTATTACAAAAATAGCTCATTTAATCTAATAGGTATGATAAAATAATTGCCGTAATGAGGAAGGTAAATGATATATACTTAATTACAATAAATTACATCAAAACTTGTTATTAGCAAAAAAAGTTACGCAACTCCTACCACCGAAAGCCTCGGCGCTTCTTTGCCATCTCACGTAAAAAAAACACTAAATATCCATAGACATAATGGCGAACCGACTATTACCTGAAAGTGATTGATATATTTTTATTTCGTTCCTTTGTCACGGAACAATCGTTCACAAAACACTTTCTTGCCCGGACAGTTTTGCGAGCCGCACACTTTCGATTCACTTTCGTCAAATTGTTTGTTCTAATAAAACAAAATACAAAAGTGTGAGGCACGCTGCAGGCTCGCGGTCCGCCTTCTTAAAATTGCTGTTACGCTTTCACGATAAACATTTCACCGGCTGCGGGAAAAATAGATTAAACGTCACACTTCAAGGTCGGGAGGAAATTTAGCGACTTCTTTTTGCGTATACCCTTTTTTAACTAACGCGACGGTAAGTGGTTACATTTGCGACATCAGAGGAATCACTCGTGCGTCACCATGCCCCGTAACTCCATGTAGTCCCTTGGGAAAATCTAGGTAGAGTTCATTCCACAACTAAAGAGTTCTTTGGCGATAAAAAAAACTTTATTTCCCAATGGACCCTCGCGGGCATTTAGACAATTACATTAAAAAAAAGTCGTCAAGTGCGAATCCGACTAGCTCTCCGAGGGTTCCGCATATTTTCGAAAATTATTTTCGCAATAAACATTTTTTTTTGTGTTGTAACTACATATTTACGATTTTCTGATGTTTTCCTTAACTTGTGCTACATGACCTTGCTTCATACTAAATTTCATGATTCTAGGTCAACGGGAAGTACCCTATAGATTTTGATTCGCTTGCGAGTGTCAAAATATGCGTATAAACGAGGTATATACAGACGTATCTTTTGACTTAAAAGTTTGATTTTTTCACTGCTCGAAGGGCACTGCAGACCTGAGTATGTGATATTAATTTCAGCTTGATACCTCCACCCGTCCATGAGAAAAAGGCTCTTGACAGACGAACAACAAAGTGATCCTATAAGGGTTCCGTTTTGCCTCTCTCTTTTATAGGTACGGAACCCTAAAAATAACAAATCATAATATTTTTTATTAGTTTCCGTTTTTCTTTATTGAATTACCAGCATTTAGACCATTGGCAAGGAAATGCCGAAAGAAACTTGCCAATGCAAGTCTTTTCAGGAACACCGTTCCTATATGAATTTTATGTTTGCCTGTGCGTTTGTCCGTGCGTTAGTCTGTCGCTTTTTTTCGAATATTCGAATTTTAACTTCAGATTCGGATTCAGCATAAAAAAGTAGAATATGAATGTTAAGGAACACCGATCCTATCTAAAACTTGCCAATAAGCTCAATTTTGAATTGTTATATAATTGACGTGTGCCAGGTGTTCTCTGGCAATCTCAATGGCGCATTCTCAACTGGTTTTCAAATGACATTACAATAAATCTGTGTCAGTACAACAATACAATAGTGACGATGGTGTCAAATGACAAATAAAAAATATGCATGTTTGGAAAGAGTTCAAGACCACTTTGTAAAATAATTGCCATAAGGAAAGTAATTTGTATGTACATCATCCCGTGACCACGGCGGCGCCAGTAACGTAGTCGAAATATCGGGGCAATATAAAAACAAATCGCGGTGAATCCCGTACCTACGTTAACATTTTGTCAGATATTCATCGATTTTATACTACGTTGGGAGTCATACAAGCATAGGGCCCACCTCATGTAAAGCGTAAAGCTTTTAACGCTTGCGATATATTAATTACTAGCTGTGCCCGCGACTTTATTTATATTAATAAAAATAAATAAAATTTCTACAATAAAGGTAGCCTAAGTTACTCCTTATTACATCAGCTATCTGCCAGTGAAAGTCCCGTCAAAATCGGTCCAGCCGTTTCAGAGATTAGCCGGATCAAACAGACAGACGGACAGACAGACAAAAATTGTAAAAATATTCATTTTGGTATATGTACCGTGTATATATCCATATGCATTTAGTAAAAAGCGGTTATTTTAATATTACAAACAGACACTCCAATTTTATTTATCTATATAGATCACTCGCGCGATGCCTCCTCTGCTGCTTAGACAGCAACTCCCTGGGAGCTTACTGGTGACCTCACTCACACGCAGGGACACAACAATCCTCTAGGGAGTTGTTATTTGGCTGCGATTTTCTGCGAGGTGGAGGTACTTCCCCAGACGGGTGATGCGCCCTACCTCTATTAAAACATCCAGACCTTGCCTTGTGTGGGAATCGAATCCACGAGCGTTGGTGTCAAAGTCGCGTCCTTCACGACTGAGCCACCGAGCTCGTCAGATTTATTATAGAATCGAATACGAATATAATTTACAACCGATATACCGACCGAATAAAAAACCGGCGAGCGTGCATGAGAAGAGCAATGAATGTTAAAGAAGCGAGTGAGATATGCAAGGATCGAGTCACGTGGCGCTCGGTTCTCTCTGCCTCGGCTGTTGCGGTCATCTCTGCGATTGTTCGCCATCTGAAATGTGAACCGCATGCACCTGCCACCGTCGCTGACCTGGCTGCTCCGGTCGTCTCCGCGACACGTGTTTCGCCTCTCCACGAGGCATCCTCAGGCGCTGTAGATGTTAGTCGTTACAATAACATCCTACCAATGAAACCCTGAAAATCGAGTAACACTCACTAGTCGGTTACTATCGATAAATTTCTGTACACGGCACATCTCTAGTAAATTTCTGTACACGGCACATCTCTAGTAAATTTCTGCACACGGCACATCTCTAGTAAATTTCTGCACACGGCACATCTCTAGTAAATTTCTGCACACGGCACATCTCTAGTAAATTTCTGCACACGGCACATCTCTAGTAAATTTCTGTACACGGCACATCTCTAGTAAATTTCTGTACACGGCACATCTCTAGTAAATTTCTGTACACGGCACATCTCTAGTAAATTTCTGTACACGGCACATCTCTAGTAAATTTCTGTACACGGCACATCTCTAGTAAATTTCTGTACACGGCACATCTCTAGTAAATTTCTGTACACGGCACATCTCTAGTAAATTTCTGCACACGGCACATCTCTAGTAAATTTCTGTACACGGCACATCTCTAGTAAATTTCTGCACACGGCACATCTCTAGTAAATTTCTGCACACGGCACATCTCTAGTAAATTTCTGTACACGGCACATCTCTAGTAAATTTCTGCACACGGCACATCTCTAGTAAATTTCTGTACACGGCACATCTCTAGTAAATTTCTGTACACGGCACATCTCTAGTAAATTTCTGCACACGGCACATCTCTAGTAAATTTCTGTACACGGCACATCTCTAGTAAATTTCTGTACACGGCACATCTCTAGTAAATTTCTGCACACGGCACATCTCTAGTAAATTTCTGCACACGGCACATCTCTAGTAAATTTCTGTACACGGCACATCTCTAGTTAATAGACTCGGGCATTATTTTGCGAAACTCACATTCACAGGCGATTCAATTTAAATTACATTGCGTGCTCCCCCCCTCAGATCATGGGAACTCACCACAGTCCCACCGGCATCCACTACCATTAGTAGCTGCACGCCTTTGCCGCCATGGCTGTTCTGGTCATCTGTGTTCCAACAGACCACCAAACGACCATATTGGCCGGGGCAACGACATACATCTGCAAACAGTAGTGGGTGGGTGCCGGTCGAAACTGTTTCACATGCACTAATTGGTGGCGGATTTAGCTACCAAGTCGTGTAATTAAATTTTGGATGTAAACAAGCAGTTATAACAACAACGCGTCCCCCCAATTTGTTATCATCGGTTTTCATAAGGACCTCTCACTATGGAAGCAAATATGACGTTGTATTCACGTCAAAACGTCAATTGCCTAATTATCCTAAATGCATACGCGGCGGTGCCGAGCTTACTGGCAAGTTTATTTATATATCAACTATCCTGATTTCTATTCACGTCAAAACGTCAATTGCCTAATTCCCCTAATGCATACGCGGCTGTGGTCAAAACATCAATTGCCTAATTATCCTAAATGCATACGCGGCGGTGCTGAGCTTATTGGCAAGTTTATATATATATCAGCTATGCTAATTTGTTTTCACTCCAAAAAAACAATAGGTGATAGACAAACCTCTGTGTGTGTGATGCAGGGGGTGGTGCGCGTCGGAGGGCGGGCCGCTGGTCACGTTGTTGTAGATCCTCTTGTAGTGGTTGTACACGGCCACCGACAGCACCTTCTTCGCGTACTCCTGCCCGACCACGTGCTTGTTCAAATACTCGAATATCTTCTTCGGGGGAGGGGGAGGTTTCCTGCAACAACCGGAGCCCGATTAAAAAAGTGAAAAAATTAATGTGTGCAGTTCACAGGCGATACAAGCGAAACCTTTAAAAATGTGAACTTCAAGATAACGAGACGAATCGGGATCAGCCCACCACTCATTCCCACCGCTGTGTCTCCTGTGTAGCCAGAATTAACAGCGGCGACCACCAAAGATGCAACAGTGAAGTCCATTGCCGTCCCGGAGGTTAAACTACAGCTGCCTTGGAACTCACAAACGAATTTAATCAGAAGAAATTTGTAGGAGTAGGAAGTTTTAGAAGAGACTTTGAGTGTTTGAATTTGAAGCTTCGCATTACACAGACGCGCACACACAAGCACTAACACACGTGCAACGCTCGGACTCTGTAATAATAAACAATGTATAATGCCTTCCATCTCATTCTCTAGCACGTTGAATCCTGTAGATGTATGTGGTTGTCTCTTTTTACTGACGCTTTTTCGTTACATCGAGTTTCAAATCACAACGATGCTAAAGAAGTTTTCCCATCAAAAATAATAACCATACAATAACATATGTATATGCAAATAAATCTGGCTTAACACAATCTTTTCACATCTTGGATACCAGCTAAGAACCTTGTGGTTCGGCGTCGATGATCCTAAACTCACACACGACATTGAGCCCTTGAGTTTAGGGGGAAATTTTTGCCCGCCTTTGTGTTCTTCAGATTGTATAATGGTTTGCTAGGAGTTGTTCTGTATGATGCCAACAGCCTCGTTATACAATCGCACCGCTCGCTAACTGCTGTAAATTCACCCTAACACCCTGGAACGGCAATGGTCGCGTACTGTGCAATTCTAGCAAAGTTTCTTAGCAAGAACTCTAAGTTGTGGAGTGAACTCCCTGATCAGATATTTCTAAGTGACTACAGCATGAGGTTCTGCCAAACCTTAGCGTCGCCAACGCACGAACAGCACCATTGGTGTTGAAAGTATTCTTAGGATAAGGTTACTACGTACTATCAGGTGGGCGGTATGCTTGCTTTTAAACATAGTGGTACAAAAAATAATATTTTGTACAATGTTTTGGTTCATGTCTTTGTTAACACATCTACATAAAATGTTCAAAATAACAATGACTCAATTAAAGTGCGTTCAACGAGACGAGATAAAAATGGTAAACACTGACGACCTTTACTAAGTTTCGTTACAAATCGGCGATAAGTACGCCCGGGCACTTTCTCTCGCGGGCAGAAACGGCGCCGTACGCGGCCGCTAGGTGTGACAGCGTAGTAGCTTACCGGTATCTCACTCACTCGTAGGGACACAACAACCCTCCAGGGAGTTGTTATTTCGCTGCAGTTTTCCGTGAGGTGGAGCTGCTTCCCCAGACGGGGTATATTGATGCGCCCTAACTGTCTTATTCAGTCAATAGCAAATCGTTTTTTGAATTATATATATACATATACTTATTTGACAGTTTAGTTCGGTGGCGCAGTGGCGAATCGCACTGTTAGGTAACTTTGTCACCAAGGCTCGTGGGTTTGATTCCAACACAGGTCAAACATTTATGAACATATATGTGTGTTTGTCTTGACTTAAAAACACCCAGAGGCGTTTTTAAGAGAGGTAGGGCTCATCAAAGCAGCCAGTTTGGTTAAGTACCTCCACCGCACAGAAAACCGCGGCCAAGTAACAACTCCCTAGAGGTTTGTTGTGCTCCTGCGTGTGAATGAGTTCCCACAGTATGCTCCTAAGGAGTTGCTGTGCTAGCAGCAGAGGTGGCATCGCGCGTGTGATACTTAATGTACTGCGAGCGTCTATTAGCTACGGTAAACGCTTTCCATCAGGTGGGCCGTATGCTTGATGCCTCCCTACGTGGTATAAAATAAAATCTATAAAAAAAAGAAGGGGAGTACCTTCTATGAGTATTTTCTATTCAGCAAGAGGAGATACATAAAGTGAGGCTTATATACAAAAGCAAGAGATAATGTACGTCACTTGTTCTCATAAACACACACCAAGACTAATACCTAAACATGTTCACGCGCACATATGGTTAAATATATTTTTTTATATACAACGTCTGGAGGCATACAAGCATACGGTCCACCTGATGTAAAGCAGTTACCGTAGCCTATTAACGGTTGTAACATATATCACTCGCGCGATGCCTCCTCTGCTGCTTACACAGCAACTCCTTATGCTTGGAGCTTACTGGTGACCTCACTCACACGCAGGAACAACAACAACCCTCTAGGGAGTTGTTATTTGGCCGCGGTTTTCTGTGAGGTGGAGGTACTTCCCCAGACGGGCTGCTTTGATACGCCCTACCTCTCTTAAAACATCCAGACCAAGACAAACAGACATATTCATGCACACAAATGTTTGCCTTGTGTGGGAATCGAACCCACGAGCGTTGGTGTCAAAGTCGCGTCATTCACGACTGAGCCACCGAGCTCGTCATCTGCAAAGTTAAGTTTTTATGTCAATTTCCATTAAAGAAGATTCATTCATTAGACTGCATCCAATAGACAGTGGTCTCCAAACCCTGTAAACCAGAAGTTCCCAACCGGGGTGGCCCCCCCTAGGGAGGCGAGGGAGATATCAAGAGGGGCGGAATATCTTTTTCTCGACTATTCAAAGCAATTAAAAATAACAAACTGGACGAAGATTAGAAAGCTGACAAAGAAACGCATTTGCAATCGCTGGAAAACAAATTTCGCCGATACTAGACATTAATTCAGAGTCCCTACCTCTCTTAAAACATCCCAGACCTAGACAAACAGACATGTTCATGCACACAAATGTTTGTCTTGCGCGGGAATCGAACCCACTAGCCTTGGTGTTAAAGTGGCCAGTCAACCACTCGACCACCGAGCTCGTCAAGGCAGCTTCTCCCTCCATGTTTTTTTTTTTTTTATTCTTGCTCCCCTGCCGTGGGCAAGGCTATCATCATCATAATATTCTTCCAGCCGATACACATTCATACATCATATTCTCGTTCATTCCGTAATTCTAACTTTCATTCATCATTCGTTTTTGCCCATTTTAGAACGCCAGTGAAATAACTGCAGTTATTTTCGAACTTCCCTTCCCATACTGCGTCAGTCCAGCCACGGGCGACAGCGGGCTTCACAGCTCCACCTAGCCACCGCGATCCCATCGGCTATACTGAGTATAGCCGAGGTATACAACATTTCTCCCTCCATGTTATGAACATCATTTGGAGATTGATCCGAGGCGGGTTGTCTGACGCGAGGACAGAGTTCAAGTGTAAATGACAATGTGATTGGAAAGCCACATGCGGTAGCGGAGGGCAGTCAAAGGTCAAGTTCGGATGATGAAACCGAAACATCAGCTCTGTTTAGGAATTGCATATTGATGATATTTGGTGTAGCGTCATGATATATGCAAGAATTGTTCAAAGTAATAGATAACCAGTTGAGAATGCGGAAGCTTGCATTGTCAGAGGAATACCTGGCTCGTCAATTATATAACAACTCAATTTTTTTTTTATTTGTCGGCCATTTTGACCGTGTTCCTTAACCCGTTGAGGCCCAGACGGTTGAATTCCGCCATGCGCGTTATGGCAACAAGTATATAATGGGCCTCAATGAATTAAGAGATAGGAACGGTGGTCCTGAACATTCCTATTCTACTTTTTTATGTTGAATCCGAATCTGAAGTCAAAATTCGAATATTCGAAAAAAGCGACAGACAAACACACAGACAAACATATAGATTTCATATAGGAACGGTGTTCCTGAAAAGGTGCAAAAACAGAGTGCTGTTATTGGGGATCGAACCGGGGACCTCTGTGCCCCGTAGTACGGAACCAAATACGCAATAATTATAATGTCAAATAGCTTTTGACGAGCTCGGTGGCGCAGTGCAGCAGCAGCACTTTGACATCAACGGTCGCGGGTTCGATTCCCACACAGAACAAACATTTGTGTGCATGAATATGTCCGTTTGTCTTGGTCTGAGTGTTTTTAAGAGATAGGGCGCTTCAAAGATGGTGAAAGTCTGGAGATGTACCTCCCTCTCACGCATTCTTGTATTGCAAACGTTCATAGGCTACGGTAACCGCTTTACAACTGCTGGATTGTGTGCCCACTGCATGAAAGCAGCCCGTCTGGGAAAGTAGCTATACCTCACAGAAAATCGCACCCAAATAACAACTCCCTAGAGGATTGTTGTGTCCCTGTGTGTGAATGAGGTCACCGGTAAGCTCCTGAGAAGTTGCTGTTTTAGCAGCAGCGAGATATACTTAATGTATTGCAAGCGTTCACAGGCTTTACATTACAACCAATTTGCACCAGGTGTATAGTCTCCCACCTGATGCGAAGCCTCCCGATGTTGAATAAAAAAATGGGATTTATTTCCCGGGACCGGAAATCTTACTTGGAAAATTACAAAAAGTTATACTAATTTGAACGTTTTTAAATATTATCAAACAGTAATAGTCTCGCAGGTAATATGAAATTTTTCAACATGAACTAAAACTTTGAAAAATTCTCTAAATCATTAGGCTTACGCAGCGGAACCTAAATATGCCCTACCTCTCTTACAAATTGTATAATTGTAAAAGGATCCACCGTGCGAGTAACCCCACTGTTACAATCATGCAGGAAATAACCAATGGAGACGCAATGAAACGATTTTGACCATCATTTGCCATTTCACTGGACTGCGCAGGCTCGAATCACCGAGATTTTTTTTATACTACGTCGGGAGGCATACAAGCATACGGCCCACCTGATGTAAAGCAGTTTCCGTAGCCTATTAACGCTTGCGATATATTAAGTATCACTCGCGCGATGCCTCCTCTGCTGCTTACACGCCAACTCATTGGGAGCTTACTGGTGACCTCACTCACACGCAGGAACACAACAACCGTCTAGGGAGTTATTATTTGGCTGCGGTTTTCTGTGAGGTGGAGGTACTTCCCCAGACGGACTGCTTTGATGCGCCCTACCTTTCTTAAAGCATCCAGACCAAGACAAACAGACAAGTTCATGCATACAAATGTTAGCCTTGTGTGGGAATCGAACCCACGAGCGTTGGTGTCAAAGCCGCGTCATTCACGACCGAGACACCGAGCTCGTCAAAAATTCGACGTCGTCGAGATATTTATGCGCCATAAAGAGGATTATTGGTTTGTTCCACAAACCAATAAAAATACATAAATAAATAAAGGTCCACTCACTAAAACCTATATTAACCAATTTAACCAGTCCATACCTACTATACCAAAAAAGCAGCGCGTTTTACCCCGGACCCGTAGCGGTGACTGTTTTACTACGCAAAATCGTCTCATCAGTTCTGCGTGACTATTTCCATCGTGGTTTGTGGTCACAATTACATACTTATTCTTAAATAACTATATATTGCCATTATTATACATGATTTTTATAATTTATAAGTAAATAAATTATTACAAATATTTAAATCTACACATAAATATCACTTGCATATAATCATTTCCCTAAATCACGTATCCTTTCATTCAATCATTCAGTTTACACACACACACACATACAGACACACCCGTACATCCTTAAACGCCCTGTCATCCTTATACAACTTATATTCTTGCACGCGCTATCCTAATCCTAATATATTAATATTATAAATGTGAATGTCCGTTTGTTTGTTACGCTTTCACGCGAAAACTACTCAACCGACCATCATGAAACGTTGTACACATATTCTTGGAGGTATAAGTAACAAAGGATACTTTTTATTAAAAAAAAAATTCAAAATTTTGAAAAAAAAAAACCTTGAATAATACTGTTTAAAACTAGAAATTATGTTTATTTCAATTTCAGTTTAAATATATAAATTTAGAATTGTTAAAATTATTAAATTATGTATCACTTTTATGTACCTCGGGAGAGCGGAGGCTCCTAATACAAGCAATTGATAGCTCAAAAGGAGCCTCCGGTCTTTTATAACATGCTGTAAAACTCAATAAAACATTTTTTCATTTCATTCATTTTCACAATACCCTGCGCACGCACACCCTAGCCAGCTGCTGGGATCATTGTCCGATACCCGCCAACAACTCCGTGACCCAATGTTTGTCGGCGACTGTGCGGACGGTACGTACTCGTACTATTTGATTAGATATGGAAACATTGAACTGTTCGCCAAAATACACCGACGTAGTCCAGAAGGCGGCCGTAGGTAACCCGACCTCACCGAACTTGGGAACGTGTGATTTTGAACGAGTGTGTAGATTACGGAGGAGGTCAATGGCGTCGTCTAATCGAACACGCGAGTCAAGCAACATCGCTGCGGTCAGTCTGTTTATTCGTGAGAGTAATTTTAGAATTTTTATGTTTAATAAAACAATCGCCCAGAAAGGCCGCACTTCGCCGAGCATCTCATAGACAAAGGACATAATTTATCCCCCACTAATACATATCAAATTTTACACACCATAGACAAAGGTTTAAAACTAAATATTAGGGAACAATTAGAAATTAATAAACATAAAAAGTCTAAAATTACTCTCATGAACAAACAGACTGACGTAAACCATTCCCTACACCATTCACCCCCACCCTCAATTCAATATAAGGGACGGCACTGCGATGGATTTGTCACTTGTAGCATGTTATTCTTACGATTAACACCTTCAACGCCTGATGATGCCTCGTGGAGAGACGAAACACGTGTCGCAGCGACGACCAGGCCAGTCGTGGCAGCGACGGTGGTGGTGGGGGCATGCGGTTTCTGTTCCAGATGGCGGACGACCGCAGCAGCCGAGGCAGAGACTACCGGAGCAGCCATGGCAGCGTCGGCATGTTGCATTTACTAACAGTAGTGGGTGGGTGCCGGCCGGCGCTAGGCCGCATGAACTAATTGGTGGCGGAAGCACACAAAGCAGGTTAGATCAAATTGCGTGTAAATTTGGATCAAATTTTGTATTTAGATAAGGTTTTGGTTTTTAAGTTCGAGTAAGTGATTAGCAATGCTATATTGACACTAACGCTCGTGGGTTCGATTTCCACACAAGGCAAACATTAGTGTGCATGAACATGTCCGTTTGTCTCGGTCTGGATGTTTCAAGAGAGGTAGGGCGCATCAAAGCAGCCCGTTTGGGGAAGTACCTCCACCTCACAGAAAACCGCAGCTAAATAACAACTGCCTAGAGGGTTGTTGTGTTCCTGCGTGTGAGTGAGATAACCAGTAAGCTCCTATGAAGTTGCTGTGTAAGCAGCAGAAGAGGCATCGCGCGAGTGATACTTAATATATTACAAGCGATAATAGGCTACGGTAACCGCTTTACATCAGGTGGGCCGTATGCTTGTATGCCTACCGACGTTGTATAAAAAAGTTGTATACAAAAAAAACGAGTGTGCTTTAAGACCACACTACTGAAGTAAAACTTCGTTAGCTCCATAGTGTGATACAGACAATAGGTCTGCACTGTGTCTTACATATACGAAACTTAACTCGCTATGAGAGAAATGAAATGTGTGCTCGCACCTCTCTCTCTTGCCCCTACAGTAATATACGAAACGTAACTCTCTCTCTCTTTCTATCTTCACTAACTTATATCTCCCTCTCAACTTCCGTTCGCCTCGCCCGATCACACTTCTCGTAACGCTCTTGTCATACATTCACCAGCTTACTCCCCAAGTCACGTTTTACTTCAAAAAAAGATAGCTTGTATCAATGTATACGCGTGTATACATTGATACACTTTTTTTTTGGCAAGAAGTGTAATTCTGTAGGTTATCGGAACTTTTATGAAATTAAATTTATCTATCTATCTATAACTTCACGCCAAATCCCTTGCGGGGTAGGCAGAGAGAACCGAGCGCCACGTGACTCGATCCTTATTAACCTCACTCGCTTCTTTAACATTCATTGCTCTTCTCATGTTAAGTACTAGTAAATAATATCATTTATGTCATTCGTAAATTTGGCTACGAAGGAAAAAAAACTATGAAGAACCAATGAGACTATTCTACCTAGTAACTCAATCCATCGTCACGGTAAAGTAGAACGCGCATGGCTTATTGGCTAATTCGCGGGTTAATACCGCGTCACTTATCAGCTTATTGGTTAACATATCCTTCCATTGCTAATTGGGGTCGACTCCCCGAGATATTTATGCGCTAAAATACAAGGTTTTTGTGGGGGGGCCATTTTGTTTTTTTAGAGTTCCTCATCTGGAAAGTAAGTAACGAAACGTCACCTGTCTGTCACAGGGATTTATAACAGAAAGCGTTTCTCACACAGGCGTGACATTTAGCGCCGTTACGCAGCACATCAGTTTTAAGAGGTAAGGCGCTTCATAGCGGCGAAAACCACCTCACAGAAAACCATAGCCAAATAACAACTCCATAGAGGGTGGTCAGATCACCGGTAAGTTCCTAAGGAGTTATTGTGTTACCAGCAAAGGTGGAATCGCGCGAGTGACACTTAACATATTACAAGCGTTAATAGGCTATGGTACTCGTAATTGCTTTACATCAGGTGGGCCGTATGCTTGTATGCCTCCCGACGTTGTATAATAAAAAATGCTATTCAACATCCCGATGTGTTTAGAAGCCGTAGAAAAAGAAATAAAGTAGAAAAGGCGGTACACCGGGGCTCGCAGAGATGAAGTCTCCAAGTGTATAGTCAGGCGGGCCGTGTGCTTGTATGCCCCCCGACGTACAATAAAACTAGTAAATAACAGCAAGCTGTGTAGGCAGAGCTGATATTTTTTAAATTTAAAAAATAATTAAATATTTTATTTTTAATTTTTTTTAAATATATGGAACCCTGTACGACATCTAGCGACGAGTGCTGTTACTTTTTCTGTTGATGGGAGTGCAGTGCAGACTCTGCACTGCAGAGTGGCCGGCCATACGTTTTCCCATATGTTTCTTTTTCTAATTGGAACGATTTTGGACCGTTCTTCCTCACCAACGAACATTTAAATTTCAAATTAAAGGATACAAAACTACAATATGTTAGCTATTAGTGTGTCGATTTTGGAGTTTCTCACTATTACCATCTAAACGCTAGCTGGATGACATCAGTCTACTCCAAACGGCAATTTTGAGGGTAATGTGGCTCCGCTGGCTATCGCAGCTCTGCCAAAAATGTCTGTAAATCACCCACTTTAATTCCTATGATTTTTCATACAATGTTCTCAAAAATACTTTTTATATTATATAATTACTAGCTTTTACCCGCGGCTTCGCTCGCATTGATGATATTTTTTTTAAGTATCCTATTTTACTTATGATACCTCCAAGAATATGTTTTCAGTTTCAGTGTCAACACTAAGTTTCATGATGATCGGTTCAGTAGTTTTCGCGTGATAGCGTAACAAACAAACGGACATTCACATTTATAATATTAGTAGGAAGTAGGATGGTATGGTATATATGGTATTGAAGTGGATACAAAATCAACTAAGATATGCAAAAATATAAAGTTCATTTTCTTTATACGTCGAGAGGCATACAAGCATACGACCCACCTGATGTAAAGCGGGTACCGTAGCCTATAAACGCTTGCGATATATTAAGTATCACTCGCGCGATGCCTTCTCTGCTGCTTACACAGCAACTCCTTGGGAGCTTACTGGTGACCTCACTCACACGCAGGAACACAACAACCCTCTAGGGTATTGTTTGGCCGCGATTTTCTGTGAGGTGGAGGTATTTCCCCAAACGGACTGCTTTGATGCGCCCTACCTCTCCTTCCCAGTTCATAGGTTACGGTGACGATTTTACAATTTTTTCTTCACCTCTCAGGCGGCAAACGAGTATACGGTCACCGATGTTGCAGCAGTCACCGTAGCGTACGGATAGTTGCAACTCGAGCGGTGTCACTAGCAGGGTGCATGCAGACATGGTTCCCGTACCAAAATTTGATGACAATTACTCTTAGCGACAGTTGCGCCTAGTGATGGGACCATACCGGTAACTTACTAGAGGCAAGTAAGATCCCGGTAACTCCGGTAAATCCCGGTGATGAGTAATTTTAGAGAAAAATTAAGATAGCTTTTTTTTTTATGCAACTAAGTTGGCATTGAAGTATACGGCCTGCCTGATGGTAAATTTGCAACACCAGGGGTGTCACTCATGCGTTGCCGATCCTCTAAAAACCTCTTCACGCATTTCTTGAAGAATTCCATGCTGTAGTCCCTTGGAAAAACCTCAGCTGGGAGCTCATTCCACAGCTTGAGAGTTCTCGGAAAAAAACTTCTCTGGAACCGCACAGTACGCGACCATTGCGGTTCCAGCGTGTGAGGAGTTTAATTAACTTAACTTTAACTTACTAATCATGCTATTAGTACTTAATAGTATTTGAAAGTGCCGGAAGAATAAAATCCATAACAGGTTCAGCCACTTAAAAATCTACAATTTCAAGTTATGTCGTCTGAATAAATATTTTGATAAGATATGTATTTCACTTAGATGTTACTTCTATTACGTGGGCCCGAGACGTGCGGGTCTATAAATATATGCACCTAATAGCTAAAGATAAAAATCTTAAAAGCTTAGCTGGCATCTACTACAAAAATAACCATAAATGTATATTATGGTTTTAATACATACATATACATTTGTGCAGGGATCCAAGGTGGAGTCAATCTCAAGATCCCTTTGAGAAAAATGATGTAACAATGAAAGGATGATTGTAATAATAATAAATATTGTCCGACAAATTACACAGCGCCATCTAGCCCCAAAGTAAGCGAAACTTGTGTTATGGGTACTAAACAACTTATAAACATACGAAAATACATTTTTTTTTTGTAAATACATACTTATTATACATAGAAAATACCCAGACCAAGACAAACAGACATGTTCATGCACACAAATGTTTGTACTGTGTGGGAATCGAACCCACGAGCGTTGGTGTCAAAGTAGCGCAACAACGCGTTTCACCACTGCGCCACCGACATGCGTCAAAATGATTACTATCATTAACTGGCTTACCAAATACTTAGAGCTGGAATTGCCGTAAGTTGTGTGTGTGTTAATAAAAGGCATGAATATATTTTCACAGGATAGACAATGCGCGAGTATGGCCGATGGTGTTTCATGCATTATAGATTACAGTAACTACTTAACATCAGGTAGACTGAACGCTTCCGTTTAACGGCAGAAAAATGTCACCTGGGAACCACCACTATCAAGTATGTATAGAATAAAAAAATGTAATGTATGTTACATTACATTTTTTTATTCTAAGTAATAAAAAAATATATTTTTAATTTATGTTTAAGTACACATAGATAATAGAATATTTGTTTAAGTTATAGTCATATATACAGAAATATAGCAATTATTTTGTACCTTTTAGTGCATGTTATTGGCGTAAAGAAAAAATTAGGTTGGGTAGCGTGCAGGAATATTCCCAGTAACTTGCCTGCTGGTTACTGGAAAATTCCTGTACGGGACCTAACCTAAAATTTTATATAATGGAATATTCCCAGTAGCCAGGTAAGTTACTGGGAATATTCCTGTACGGGAATTTACTGGAAATTTACTCAATAGTAATGTCCCCGGGCAACACATCCCCAGTTACGCCGCCGTTCCCGTCTGCGAGAGAAAAGGACCGGGATAATTAGGGGATCGCTTGATTTGTAACGAAACACAGTAAAGGCTCGAGGGTTTACCATTTATATCTCGTTGAACGCCCTTCAGATATAACCTAACGTACAAGAAATACATAGCGTAAAGGATTTAATTGCGTTTAAGTAATTTTACCACGACATCGCCACGCCCAACCCCTTGGGGGTAGGCAGAGAGACACGAACGCCGCATGACTCTCGTCCTTACACACCTCATCTTCTTTAATACTCATAGCTCCTTTCAGGCGCTACACGGAACCCTAAAACGATTAATGTCTTGTGCGGAAATCGAAGCCACAACCTTCAGTGAAAATAACTATCGCCGACCACTTCATCACCGTCCTATGGTCGCGGTTTACTGCGAGGTCGACACGCTGCGGCGGGGTACTTCGACGCGCTCCACTTCTCTCAGTGCAACTAAGTTTGCCATTCCACTAATTAACACAGTGGTTAAGATGCAAAACAAATAGGAAGCACGGTGTTACCACAACTTACGTGTTCACTTTCTTATTGCACAACGGTTGCGTTCACCCGCCGGCGAAATAATCGGCCGGCATTAAATTTTATAGTGCCGGAATCATTTCGACGAGCCCGGTGGCGCAGCGGTGAAACGCGCTGTTCACGCCACCTTGACACCAACGCTCGCGGGTTCGATTTCCGCACAGGACGAACATTTGTGTGCATTAACATGGCAGTTTTGTCTGGGGAAGCACCTCCACCTCACAGAAAACCGCAGCCGAATAACAACTTTTTATTTTATACCACCAAGGTGGAAGCATACGGCCTGCCTGATGGTAAACAGTCACCGTAGCCTATGGATATTTGCAACACCAGGGGTGTCATTCTCATGCGTTGCCGACCCTCTAAAAAGTCGCGCCTTTTTTGAAGAGCCCCATGCTGTAGTCCCTTGGGGAATCCTCGGCTGGAAGCTCATTTCACAACTTGAGAGTTCCCGAGAGAAAACTTCTCTGGAACCGAACAGTACGCGACCATTGTGGTTCCAGCGTGTGAGGGTGAACTTCCCGCCGTTGGCGAGCGGTGCGGTTATGAAAAGTAGCTGTAGGCATCATCAGCTTAGGACCGTCTACAATTCTCACAGCTCGTCTCTGAATCGAATCTCACGGTCCAAGCTGGTATCCAGGTGCCCCCGCCCAAAGGTGACTGCAGTACTCCAAGTGCGGTCTGACTTGAGACTTATATTAGTATATTTGGAAAACCAACAGCATAAAACTACATATAACATAAGTCTTTGCCCCGCACTGAAGTACTGCTTTGCTCTGTTGAGCACACCAAGTTTTTTGGACGTCAGCTTGATCTTTTCCTCTAGGTGACTTCTACATTGAACGTCACTGGAGATCTCGACACCAAGGATGCTAATGCTTTTGGTGAACCATGGAGGATTATTGTGTTCTCGCGTGCGAGTGAGGTCACCAGTAAGCTCCTAAGGAGTTGCTGTGTTAGCAGCAGAGGTAACATCGCGCGAGTGATACTTAATGTATTGCAAGCGTTTATAGGCTACAGTAACCGCTTTACATCAGGAGGGCCGTATGCTTGTACGCCTCCTTGCTTAGGATGGCTCACGTCGGATTTTAGTCTACGGACCTCTTACTATGTTAATAATTTTGGTGTTGCAAACTTAGGCCGCGGTAAGCTGCTCAGGCATTGGACAAGCTTTTTTGTCAAGTTATTGTTGTTGTACGAAAAAAAATTGGCAGGCGGGAATCCGATATCCTTGAGATCTTAACGAGAACGGAATCATTTCGATGAGCTCGGTGGCGCAGTGGTGAAACGCGCTGTACGCTACGTTGACGCCAACGCTCGCGGGCTCGATTCCCACACAGTACAAACATTTGTGTGCATGAACATATCTGTTTGCCTGGGTCTGGGTATTTTCTATGTATAATAAGTATGTGTTTACAAAAATATGTATTTAAGTATGTTTATCAGTTGTCAACTGCCTGCTTTATGCAGACGATGCGGCATTAATAACAGAATCACCATCCGAACTGCAAACACTAGTTATGTGCGGGACTGGGACTGTATGTATTATTTAAAGAAAAATAAGAAGCAAGCTGACAATGAATATTTTACTGAAACCGAACTCTCAAACTGACAATACTTTAAAAACATTATAAAAAGACATATCAAAGACAATTACAAAAATAGTTCCTAACAACTTACAACAATGAAAGATGATTGTATGAAGAAAGGCTTACAATTGAATGTGAAGAAAACCAAGATAATGGTATTTGAAAGAGAGACAACCAGAACGAACACTAGGATTACGGTTGATGATGTAGTGTTGGAGCAAGTGAATGAGATTGTATATCTTGGAAGTGCTTTTAGCAGAAATGGAAGGTACACCGCTGATGTGGAGAGACGAGTGAGTGCCGGGAATAGGGTGAAAGGAGCGTTGGGTAAACTTCTAGGCTGCCGAAATCTAAGCCAGAAGGCACAGCTCGCTGTACACAACGCGGTGCTAATACCAACGCTAACTTATGGAAGTGAGAGCTGGGTATGGCAGAGAGAGCATGAAAGTAGAATAAATGCGGTCGAGATGCGTGCATTGCGCAAAATTTGTGGCATAACGCTTGCTGACCGCGTTCGTAATGAAGACGTGAGAGAAAGAGTTGGTCTAAAAGAGAGTATCGGTGTTAAGATAAGAAAGGGCATGCTCCGTTGGTTCGGACATGTAGAAAGAATGCGGGACGAAAGAATGACGAAACAGATATACAATGCAAAAGTGGAAGGATGTAGGAGCCGAGACTAACCTACCATGACCAAATTGGTCGTGTTTTATCAGGTGATGTCAGAAGCCCCAGGAACCGGCGAGCGAGCATGAAAAGAGCTATGAATTTCACAGAAGCGAGTGAAGTATGCAAGGACCGCGTCTTATGGCGCTCGGTTCTCTCTGCCTATCCCGCAAGGGACTTGGCGTGAAGGTATACATACATACATACATATCAGTTGTCTAGTACCCATAACACAAGCTTGTCTTACTTTGGGGCAAGATGGCGCTGTGTAATTTGTCCGGCAATATTTTTTTACTTTAATTCGTCACTATACATATATTGAGGAATCACACGGAAGGAAATCTCGTGGAGTCCCTACGATCCGCGCGATATATATATATATATTACACGATGCAAGGGGTTACCGTAGTTTTAAGGCGACACATCGAAAAATTAGATCAACTTTCATCGAATAGTATAGGCTAATGACTAAACTGACGGATCTAAGATTTTAATATAAATAACTTCATTTCTTTATCTTGAATTTGCTTGCTCAAATACGCGATTGTGTAAAATTGATTCGATAATAATCACTTTCGAAAACACCTCCTGAAATTCATTATTTTTTAAATTACAACGAAGTTGTTCTATTTATACGCTTCAAAATTACTTAAATCTATTAGTAATATCTATGTTTATAATATGGTTGCTGCATATTTTGATAAGTGAAACATGAAATTTTTTAAAAATATTTTAAGTTTCTGACAATTTCTAAGCGATCACATTCGTCTTGGGTGCTACGTGTTTTCGACCTTATTGTGCGGTAATGAGGATTATAAACGCGTTGACTAACTACATCCAGCCAGTCCGGCTACAGCCTGCTTCGAGGTGAGACCTATGTCGACTGTCTGCTCGAGCTCGCTCCATTTACATCGCGACACCGAAGTTTTTATAATTAATAGTTGTAAATATTCAATATTATAGTATTTAGCGTAAGTGTATTATTATTAGATATAAGTAGTAAATAATATTATAGGTTTATATATATTTATTATACTGTTGTAATAATGGGGAACACTAAAAAGAAAATATATAGAATAAAAATACAAAGAAAATGTTCGTAGAAAGAAAGGAGGCGAACAAGACAAGGTATTTATTTTTTTAATTATTATATTCATTAAACATATTATAATAACGTTGTGTAGACATATTTCTAGTTTTTAGAACAGTTCCTAGGTATGGTTGGCCCAAGCTATTTAATTCCTCTTCAAACTTTTTTTTAATTTTGCTTACTTAATAACTCTATATAAAACTGCATTAATTAAATAAGAGTTATTTTTTGCAGGAATAAACAGTAACATTTGATAATTGGTATACATTATCCACAGGCTGACCGCGTACCTATATAGGACGTCAAACTCCTATTATGTCCATTATAATCTGACCGAACTCCGACTTAGAAGTTGTACGTCGGTGGAGGTCAGGTTACGTTGGAAATTTATACCAATAAGGTTCGCGCTCTCAGCACATAGCAACCAGTGGAGACTCTTTATTTCTTTGTATTAAAATAAAAACTTATAAAATAGAATATTTTTGCTGTTTTGTTTTTTAGGAGAAACTTACTAAATAAACATATTCCACTAGAAGAATCACTACTCGATTTATATGCTACTTTAACGTAAGTGTCATACGGGACGACAAACTCATAGTAACCATTATAAGCTCACCGAACTCCGACTTAGACATTGTACGTAGGTGAAGGTTAGTTTACGTTGGAAATTTATCCAATCAGAAGATAGAAAACCAGTGGAGGTTTTTTTTTTTTTTTTGTATTAAAATAATTACTAGTAAAATAGTATATTTTGATAGTTTTTAAAAAAACTCGGTATGTTTCATGTTAAAGAAGCGAGCGAGGTGTGTAAGTACCGAGTCATGTGGCGCTCACGAGGGATTTAGCGTGAAGATATAGATAGATAGTATACTTATACCCATGGTACTCGTGAAAACAAATAATATTTACTATGAACCAACACTGAAAACACAAAAAAATCATCTATTCTATACATTGTGGTTAGTATTGAACTATTGTACGGATTAGATTTATTTTGCAACATCAGAGATGGTCCTGGTTCTTTCTTCTTGAGAGTTTAATAAATAACAAGGAAACGTACAACAATACAAAACACAGAGTATACATAAGTAAAATACAATAAATGTCATTATACTGAAGTTAAAGTTATGAAACAGCAAGAAAATCATTTGTCACATGTTTTTTTTAAATATGAATAGATTATAAAATCTATTTGTATATATGTATATTAGGGTGTCCCTTATTTTTCAAAGTTTTTATTTTCTAACGCATATGTCTTAGTTTTGTTCATTTGCTTTTAAAACACTCGGAAATTAATATGTAACTTATTTGGATTACGATAATCCGTGCCGAATTACATCGAAACATGTTCATACAAGTTGTGCGGCAGTGCCGCACGTACTCGCGGTATTCATTTGTTCAAATTCAAAGTCAAAATCTTTTTATTCCGTAAAAATGGCTACATTTGTTTGGAATCGTCACATTTTTTTTTCCCTACCGTGCAGTTTATGACTAGGTGAGCACTGATAAAAATACTGCCAAAAAACTCAGGCATCCCTCTTTTGGTATCCAAACAAATTTACATATTTTGTTAATTACATTATAATTGGATCGACTCACTCCCAGGCATTTTTATCATTAATATAGTCAGATACTTTATAATATGCCCTGCTACACAATTTGGCTTTAATAGTAGTTTTAAATTTGTTTATTGACAAATCTCTTATATTGCTGGGAAGTTTGTTATAGAACCGTATACATTGCCCCATAAAATAATTACTTGTTTTGTGGAGACGGCTTGCATATAACACAAGATTATGCTTATATCTAGTATTTATGCTATGAGTATCACTCTTTTTACAAAATGAGTCTATGTTTTTATGGACATACAAAAGATTTTCATAGATATATTGCGATGCGACTGTTAAAATATTTATTTCTTTGAATTTTTCTCTAAGGCTCTCCCGGGGACCAAGTTTGTAGATAGCTCTTATGGCTCTCTTTTGCAATAAAAAGATGGTGTTAATATCCGCGGAGTTACCCCAAAGAAGAATTCCATATGACATAATACTATGAAAGTAGCTGAAATAAACTATTCTAGCCGTATCAATATCAGTGAGCCGTCTAATAGTTTTCACTGCATATTGCAATGCAATTTGTGGGCCCCTTTGTAGTCTGGAGTCAATTGTTATACCCAAGAACACAGTTGTCTCCACAGAGGCTAAATTAATTCCATTAACATGTACATTGGTAGCCACCTGTCTTACATTAGGTGTTGAGAACTTAATTACTTTAGTCTTTTTATCATTTAAAAGCAGATTATTAACACTAAACCAAAGAATAACTTTAGAGAGAGCATCGTTAACTTCGTCATAATTACCTAACCGTCTATTAATTTTGAATGTCAGTTATTCTCGTGATTAATACGTAATGTTTTAACTTTTATAAGATGGCAGTGGAATTGAGAAGCAATAAATCAAGTATTTTCTTAGTTGGAGACGTAAATTATCAAATAATAGGCGCAAAATTACCGTCTAACCGTCAAGTTCTTCCTGTACTTTTTTATAAAATTCGCGAAGTTAAATTGACTGTTAGTGAAAGCGCATACCTAGTCATTCGAGAGTGTATTATATTTAGGGAAAAAGCTAGGATCCCTACCAGAGCTATACCTAACTGTGTAAAATAACTTGTGAATCTTCACCAGGAGGGAGTTGCAAAAAAATTCCAATTTTCTATTTCAATTTCAATCTAATTCAATCTGATAATTTTATTTCTCTTATTTATTCGAAATAAAAAAATCCTGTGTTTACTCGGCGCTATCAGCCATTATGACACTCGAACATCTATAACTTCAAGCCAAATCCCTTGCGGGGTAGGCAGAGAGAGCCGAGCGCCACGTGACTCGATCCTTACATATCTCACTCGCTTCTTTAACATTATTGCTCTTCTCATGCACGCACGCCGGTTTCTAGGGCTCCTGACATCACCTTCTGATAGAACATGACCAATTTGGTCATGGTAGGTAAGTCTTGGCCTTCCCCGGCTCCTACATCCTTCCACTTTTGCATTGTATATCTGCTTCGTCATTCTTTCATCTTGCATTCTTTCTACATGCCCGAACCATCGGAGCATGCCTCTTCTTATTTTAACACCGACGCTCTCTTTCAGACCAACTCTATTTCTAACATCATCATTACGAATACGGTCTACAAGCCTTACGCCACAAATTTTGCGCAGCGCTCGCATTTCAACCGCGTTTATTCTACTTTCATGCTCTTTCTGCCATACCCAACTCTCGCTTCCATAAGTTAGCGTTGGGACCAACACTGCATTGTGTATAGCGAGTTGTGCCTTCTGGCTCAGGATTTTACTGCCAAGAAGTTTTCCCAACGCTCCATTCACACTATTCCCAGCACTCACTCGTCTTTCCACATCTGCGGTGTACCTTCCATCCCTGCTGAAAGCGCATCCAAGATATACAAACTCATCCACTTGTTCCAACACTTCATCATCAATCGTAATCCTTACATTAGTTCTGGATTCTTCTCTTTCAAATACCATTATCTTTGTTTTCTTCGCATTCAGTAGTAAGCCTTTCTCCATACAGTCGTCTTTCATCGCTGTGACCAGTGTTTGCAGTTTAGATGGTGTATCTGCTAACTAAACATATGTGTCCGAATCAACAAATGGCCCGCTTTAGCCTCTCGATAAACAATGTTGTATTATGTAGCTGGTGTTTCATTCTTCTTAAGGGGGATACATACCGTCCAGTGGCGCCTCAAGGAATAAAATATCGTATCTTAGCGTGGAAGATAAACATTATAAAGTCATGTGTTGCGTGTGTTACAAATACAATAACGTACTTTTACGTCATTAAACCAACAATTGAAATGTTTTGCTTTCGTTGTTATAGGCATAATTGCCAAAAAACGGCCTCTTTTAGCACTTTTGCTTATAACAACGATAGTGGAATATTTTGAGTGTTGGTTTAATGACGTAAAAATACTTTACTATCTTCGTAATAAATGCAACATAAGATTTCATAATGTTTATCTTCTATGCCATAATATGTTTTTTTATTCAATGAGGGCGCCACTGGACGAGACCTAAGTAAGAACAACATAGATACCAAGACATGTTAACTTGTAGAGATATAAACATAAAACGATGTCATTGATTTCTCTTTCAATAAACTTTTAAAAGTGAATACGTTTCTGTAGTTTTTTATTACTATTATTACTATTGTTTTCCGTCTAGCTTAAATAAATATGTTTGGTTCAGTATGTATAAAGCTAAATAATAATTAAATCAATAATTTTTATTAAATATTGATATTATAAATTTTATTTAAGTGTGACGCGACTCTGTAGCTTTTCTGTTCGTTTGCATTGACTATACGTTGACCCCAGGTTACCTATAGGCGCTAATTTCAAATTTTACAAATCGAGCGTCGAGTGTCAATTGAGGGGCGCGGGGTGATTGGGCGGAGCCATTTTAAAGCTTCACGATCGAGGTGTCGCCTTAAGAGCTCGTGCCAGGGAGTTGTAATTTGTCTGCGGTATTCTGTGTAGTTGAGGTACGTCTCCAGAGCGGCTGCTGTGATACGCCCTACCTCTCTTAAAACCACTCCGATCAAGACAAACAGAAACCACCACCTCCCATAGCTCCATCGACCTCGTGGTCATTGGAGTCGAATCGCGAGAGATGGCACATGCTGCTCTAAGGTTCTCTTCGTGCTGCGGGCAATTCTTCGCTCCCTGCAAATTATTCATTCTGCTCCTGTCTCTTTATCCGCTTTCTCCCTATCTCACCAAGACAAAGAAACAAGTTCTTGTACACAAAGGTTTATTCTGCGTGGGAATCGAATTGATGACCGTCGATGCTAAAGTAGCATCGCTAACCACCTAGCCACCGAGCTCAGCAGGTTATTTTTTTTTATATTACTTCAGCATAGTGACTTCTCTTTGCCTGATGGTAAGCGAAAGAGGAGCCCAAATTGCAACTGCAACTGACAAAATACTACACCGTATCCTGTCAGTTGACGCTGCCATGCCAACGATAGGAGTTGCCGAAGTTTTTGGTACGCGAAGAGATATTCTCAACAGTGGAACGATGATATCGCAAGCCCGCACGTGTGGTTCTATGACGGAAGGAAGAGGGTGGGATAAGGGAAAACAGTTCCTCAGAGCACTCGCCATGGTAAAGGCGGTAAAATACATTTAGAGAGCCTATGTCCCTACGGAGATGAAGAGGTCCTAGATTTTTGGTGACCTAGATAAAAACTAAAAAACATTCAAGCGGCGGCGTCTCCGCTGGCTTAGCGATAATAAAGTACTCATACCGCAGCGCCACGCGGCGCTCCCGCTATGACACTCTTTCAAAGCCTTACCTGTAGAAGCCCGACTTGTTCTCAGCATTCTCCTTGATACTCTTCTTGGTGTCCACCTCACTCAGCACCACGAAAAAGTGATGGCACTTGTCGCACTTGACGAAGCGCGTGGAGCTCACGAACGTCTCCACGTGGGTGCACGGGTCCCCGCATTTGGGGCACGTGAGCACGCCGTTGCCGGACCCTGACTTCTTGCCGCCGGATGTGCCTGCAACAAACGGTACACGAATTAGGATAGCAGATACATAAAATAAACTTGCCAGTAGACTTAGCTCCGCCGCATAGGCATTTAAGGGAATAAGGCAATTCACTTTTTGGTGTAAATACGTATTTAAATTTGCTGCTATAGTGGGAGGCAATCCAAAAAACATATGATACAGTTTGATATTGTTACACATCTATCGTATATATCCAAAGTTAGTTACGCCACCAGTTTGTAGTACAGGTTTTACGCCTAGTTCAGACTCCAGACTCTCACAAGGACTACTTAATTACGGCTTTAAACCTACCTGTTAGTACCAAATTTGTGTAACCTTGTGAGAAGTAAATAAAACATATTATTATTATATTATTACTTGATAGTTCAATCAATCATTTCGCTGTATCATATAATTTCCCCTTATTATAACTTACTTCCCCGCCACACCCCGTTTTTTGCAATTGGTATTCCGTGACAGATTAACAAACAGCCACACATTACAAACTGTCATATTTACAATATTAGAAGGGTTTCTATTACATGACATTGCTACAACCAGCAGTAAGAGCGTGCGAACAGTTGCCTGCAATGTCATTGTCGTTTTGGTGGTTACGTCGCGTCCGGCTAACGTATTACGACATTATGACGCATGTGTTAAAAAGACACACGCGCGCGTGTGCGGTTCGCTATAAGACACACAGTCGCAAAACGTTAAACCCCATTATTAAACTGTCATATACGCAAAAAGTCCAAATCGCGGAAGTCCTCTTTGCAAAATAACCATTTCGCTGAAAGTTCAATTCGTCGAATGTCCAAGTTATTTACATTACGTCATGTCGGAAGGCAAATAGGCATACAACGCTCTTAAATTAGGAAAGTAAAAAAAACAGTTCGTTATCGACCATGTGAAAGATCGGGTCATAAGTTCTGTCCAAACCTTATTATTTTAATTTTCTAATACTGGCCACAAATACTTTGACTAATTTTAAATATAGAGCTTTCCAGCTTGCCGAAAATAAAAAATAGATTAATTTTTATTCATTTTCAAATATGGAGTGGTTGAAGAAAGAAGAATATAGTAATACGAATACAGTCGCGGTTATCGCGTTGCACCGCTGTGGTCACGCGCCAAAAGAGATTTTCAAATTTCTACAAAAATTTAAAGTAACACTACGGTCTATTTGTCGCACTATCAAACGATATACTAAAGATTCAAGCTTCAAGGATCGTAAGAGGAGCGGCCGACATCCCACAGTTAGGACACCAGCGGTCGTCAAAGCAGTGAAGGCGCGAATCCAAAGAAATCCCGTGCGTACACAAAAAATCCTAGCTCTTCAGATGGGATTAAGCAGAACCACTGACAAAAGAGTGTTAAATGAAGACCTGGGACTACGAGCTTATCGTAAAAAAAGCATATTTTTTGAACGAGCGCGCGTTTGAAAAAAATTAGGATGGATAAAAATTAGGATGGAAAAATTCCGCGCTTTGTTACGGCGGTACGCGAGAAAAAAATACCGCGAAATTTTGTTTTCGGGTGAAAAAGTTTTTACCATCGAAGAAAGTTACAACAAACAAAATGATAAGGTGTATGCCCACAATTATGAAGAAGCGAGCGCGCGTATTCTCAGGGTCCAGCGAGGGCATTATCCTTCATCAGTCATAGTTTGGCTTAGAGTCTTATATTCAGGCTTAACTGAGGTGTTTTCTGAGTAAAAAGTGTGAAAACCAGTGCCGTGGTTTACCAAAATACCGTCGTAACTAACATAGTAGAACCTCTTTCTTAAATAATGTTCAAAAACAGATACTGGATATTCCAACAGGACTCTGCACCAGCTCATAAGGCACGAAGCACTCAAAACTGATTGACCGCCAGTGGAATTGACTTCATCGCGCATGAAGACTGGCCCTCTTCTGGTCCAGATTTAAACCCACTAGACTACAAGAAACGGCAACATTTGGAGGAGAAAATCTGCGCTGAAAACCATCACAATTTGGGGTCTCGCCGAGCATCTCTGTTTAAAGCAGCGGCAGAAATAGCTATAAATTAGGTGCGTGCTGCGATCGATGACAGGCCGCGTCGATTACGGGCGTGTATTCAAAATGGAGGAGAGCATTTCGAATAATGTAAATAAAATTTTATTGTACATTTAATTACCTTTCATTTCATATATAACTTTTACATAATTATCAAAAAGTGTATCATTAATTACATCAAAAGTTTTTGACAGAACCTATTTTAGGTTAACAATTATAGGTAAACACATCTTTTACAGAAAAATATTTGTTTGAAATAGAACAACCAAACATCTACACTTACACTATCTATACAGATAAATAAAATTGGAGTGTCTGTTTGTAATATCAAAATAACCGCTTTTTACTAAATGCATATGGATGTATACACGGTACATATACCAAAATGAATATTTTTACAATTTTTGTCTGCCTGTCTGTATGTTCCAGCTAATCTATGAAATGGCCGGACCGATTTTGACGGGACTTTCACTGGCAGATAGCTGATGTACAAAGGAGTAACTTTAGACTACTTTTATTTTAGAAATTTTATTTATTTTTATTAATATAAATAAATAATATTCCACGCGGACGAAGTCGCGGGCACAGCTAGTCTACACTAAACTTGTTCAATGAAACGCCTAAATTGCATCAGTGAGTGGAAAAATATATCAATGTTAGGATTGCTTGCGTAAAAATCGTTGTACATTCTATTACGAGGTGGATATTTATATAAATTAGTAGTTGATGTTTTTGGAGCTAATATTTTTTTTCTTTTAGCCATTCTTTCATCAGGACGCGCCGGGGAACAGCGATGCCCAAGCCTTGCAACAGATCAGGAATCATCATCATCAGAGTACCATTGACAACTAAATAAATAAATAAATGATAAATATTGTCGGACAAATTACACAGCGCCATCTAGCCCCAAAGTAAGCCAAGCTTGTGTTATGGATACTAGACAACTGATAAACATACGTAAATACATTTTTTTTTGTAAATACATACTTATTATACATAGAAAATACCCAGACCAAGACAAACAGACATGTTTGTGCATAAACATGTCTGTTTGTTCAAATGTTTGTATTGTGTGGGAATCGAACCCACGAGCGTTAGTGTCAAAGTAGCGTAACAACGCGTTTCACCACTGCGCCACCGTGCTCGTCGATTTTAACTTTTAACTCTGTGCAATGTTAAAAGATCCAACACATTTTCTACGATGCTGCATTTTAAAATGCTCGAGTCTTTCAGAGTACTCAGCTGCGCGATCACATACTTTAAATATTGCTGTATGTATTAATCACACGATGCCATCTCTGCTGCTAAAACAGCAACTCCTCAGGAGCTTACTGGAGACCTCACTCACAGACAGGAACACAACAACCCTCTAGGAAGTTGTTATTTCACAGCGGAGGTGGAGGTACTTCTACAGATGGACGCTGCTTTGATGCATCCTACCCTTCTTAAAAATACCCACATCATGACAAACAGACATGTTCATACACACAAATGTTTCTCCTGTGTGGGAATCGAACCCACGAGCGTCGGTGTCAAAGTTCACTACTGCGCCACCGAGCTCGTCATATCGAACAACTCGAGAACACAATTACACAGCAGGACACTCAACAAGAGGTAACATGTGTAGTTAAGCTCAAGGGCTTAATCTTAGAATCGTCGAGTCTTAGAAGTGAACAAAGAACCGACTGGTATCCAGGTTCTCCAGCCCGTAGATGACCATGTGCGGTCCACCTTGAGGCTTGTGTTACAAGGTGCTCATTAGGCTTCACCATTTACGTCCTAAGATCGTAACACGGCCTGATTTGTCTTAAATTCAATCGGCCTTGTATCGCGTACTATCAATGTTTGCCGTACAAACATCTTTGTGTTGTGTACGAGCTATGTATGCGCGCGCGCATAACTACACGCATTAGCGCCTAGAACCCGATTTAAATTAGAACAAGCCCAATGTATTTATTTATTGTTAGGAAGACCAACAGCTACAGGTGACATAATAAGTAACAATATTAGTTGCTAATGGAGCCAATTACAGGTCCTCACAGATAGAACTTGAATGATTATTTAAAGGAAACATGAACACAAATAACACGATGTTACAATAATATGTCGTGTCACAACATGTAAGGCCCAATAGTAGCCTATAAGCTGTATACATGTTTTTTAAGTAACTTCTTCAGGCACGTTCGGCACTTTTCGTACGGGGAAGAAACACTGGACTCGCGTGACCGTCTCCCGCAGATACATATGTATAGAAATCAATCTCGCTCACTCGCAGGAACACAACAACCCTCTAGGGAGTCGTTATTTGGCTGCGGTTTTCCGTGAGGTGGGAGTACTTACCCAGACGGGCTGCTTTGATGCGCCATGCCTCTCTTAAAAACCAAGACAAACAGACAAGTTCGTGCACAAAATGTTTGTCCTGTGTGGGAATCGAATCCACGAGGTTGGGTATCAAATTATCGTTACTAAACACTGCGCCGCCAAGCTCGGCAAGTCCTTAGGCTTTAGAAAATGCTTACCAGGCAGACAGTATTGAATGTGGTATTTTTTTATTCAGATCCATTCCACATTCCCACCACATGCGTTGTGTTCTGGGGAATTATTCGACATTCTGACCTCGTTTACAATCGCACAGCTACTGGGAGTTCATCCTCATACACTGGAACCGCAATGGTCGCGTACTGTGCGGCTCCTGAGAAGTTTTCTATCGAGAACTATTAAGTTGTGGAATGAGCTCCCTGCCGAGGTTTCCCCAAGGGATTACAGTATGGGGTTGTTCAAGAAAGGGGTGAACAGGTTATTACAGGGTCGGCAACGCAACAGTCACATTCCAGTTGTTGCAATATCCATAAGCAACGGTAACTGCTTATCAGGCAGGCCGTACGCATGTTTACCACGTTAGTTGTATAAAAAAAACTGTGACTCCTGTGCAGCCTGGATTACTTCCCTGTTCATTGCCACCATGGTGGTGCCTCTAATAGAAGCACCACCATGGTGGCTCATTGCCATTGCAGTCCCGCGGTGCCTAAGAACTAGCAAGGAATTGTAAAAGGAGTAGGGAGCTTCGTATTTGACTTCCATCTTAGTAATGTGCACCGAAAACCCAGCCCTCTGCATGGCGACCTCACAAAACCACTACCTCCGTGGAGGTATTACGTCATAAATATCTTGAGTCGCGCGGCGGTTAATAACGCGCTCATGGGTTCGATTCCACACCAGGACAAACACTTGTGTGCATGAACATGTCTGTTTGTCTTGGTCTGAGTGTATTTAAGAGAAACGCTCTGCTTCAAAGATGGTGAAAGTCTGGAGAAGTACCTCTCTCTCACGGAAAATTGCAGCCAAATAACAACTTCCTGTATGGTTGTGTTCCTGCGACTAAGTGAGGTCACCAAGAAGCTCCTAAGTAATCGCAGTGTTAGGAGTAGAGATGACATCGCACGATTTCGCGCATTTCTGTATTACATACGTTCATAGGCTACGGTAACCGCTTTACATCTGCTGGATTGTGTGCTTGTAGGTACGTCTCCCAACGTTGTATAAAAAGGTGAGGATATTTATTTCTTTGAACTACTGCCTGAGTAATTCTTGAGCCCATGTTACAAATACAGTGGATTGGCTTTCTTTTGTAATATAAAACAATTTTTTAAACAACCATTTTGGCAAACAAGCATGCGGCCCGCGTTGGCCGGCGCTCGCAACACCACGGGGATGTTACTCGCGCGCTGTCAATATTGTGACCTAAGCCTGTTTCGTCACAGTACCCAGGAATTTCTCTGCCATATCCCACCCTTCAAACCGGAACACAGCTATATGAATGTAGCTGCTTGGTTTAACTGGTTATAAAATGGCCGCTTTTTCTTCAATAGTATTCCATACTATGTAAGTAGCTAAGATAGATTAAGCGTGCAATATTCACATCCGTCACTTGGCTGATTCTCCTAACTGCATGTGCAGCGGAGTTGAACATACTGGCAAGTTTATTTATGTGTGGGCTCCACTGACCTATTGGAGTCTACTGCAATTCCAAGAAATGCAGTATCATTAACAAATCCTATTTCTTCTTCTCAATGAGAACTTCTGTATTGGCTGAAGTCACATTTGGAACATTTGGTTTGCGTGTCATGGGAAGCTAATTCCCTCTGGCAACTTCGCAAGGGATTTGGCGTGAAGATATAGATGTTATCCAATTATTAATAGACTTCAGGAGAATGAGCATGTCACAAAGCTATGCCATATTCCACGTTTACATGTATATACATACATACATATCATCACGCCTGTCTCCCGTTGGGGTAGGCAGAGACTATGGGACGTCAGGTGCACCGATCTAAACATACATCTCTCTCTCTTCTTTCACATTCATCAACCTCTTCATACATGCTGTTTGCATGTCTAAAATGTATATATGACTGTAATAAATTTTTTATAAGGGCTTTTCGCTTTGGACACGGAATCCAAAAAAATTACTGTACATGATACGTACCTGTTCCGTTAACGGCATCTTTTGGTGGGTGCTGGTGTGGCGGCCCCGGGGGCTGCTCTGTGGGGCTCTTGTATAGGACTGCGCACGTGCTGATTGTGCGGGGGCACGCGCGCCGGAACGCTCGGCATGGCTGAACACCGCCTGAGAAAAAAAACACAGTAAGCAAAAAATATATATATCATCACGCCTGTCGGCCACTGCGGTAGGCAGAGACTATAGAACGCCAGGTGCACCGATCCAAACATAACCCTTTCGCTTCTTCCAAACGTCATCAACCTCTTCTCGAGCATCTTGTTTCGCAAAAATAAAAAAATCGGCCAAGTGCGAGTCGGACTCGCGCACGAAGGGTTCCGTACCACTATCTATAAAAACGGCAAAAAAAAACACGTTTGTTGTATGGGAGCCCCGCTTAAATATTTGTTTTACTTAATTTAATTATTTATTCTTAAAGTGAATATATAACTAAATATTCTGTGAATATTTCAAGCGTCTATCTGTTGCCGTTTTCAATATCGAGCAAAAACGAGCAAAAAAATCACGTTTGTTGTATGGGAGCCCCCTTAAATATTTATGTTATTCTATTTTTTAGTATTTGTTGTTATAGCGGCAACAGAAATACATCATCTGGGAAAATTTCAACTGTCTAACTATCACGGTTCGTGAGATACAGCCTGGTGACAGACGGACGGACGGACGGACAGCGAAGTCTCTGTAATAGGGTTCCATTTTACCCTTTGGGTACGGAACCCTAATACACCGATTTCTTTTTTTTTTTACATATACAAACATCGGGAAGCATACAGTAACCAAATGTAAATTGGCTACCGTAGTCTACTAACGCTTGCCATACAGGAAGTACCAATGGCATGTTGCCACCCCTGATGCTAACACAGCACCTCTTTAGAAGCTTACTGGCAACATCAATTGACTCGCAAGAACACAACAAGCCTCCAGGCAGTGGCGGCGCTAGGCGTAGGCGACGTGGGCGACCGCTTACGGCCTCGCGCCTACGAGAGCCTCGCAAAAAAGGGTTTTTTGTAATTTTTGTCATTATTTTATTGATTAGCAATAATACTTGTACTCGAAGAATAACACGTGGTTGTAATTATAACTTGTGTACAATTCAGCTCATTTAATTTAATTTTTCTTTCTGACTCGAAAATCCTCATTTTCGAGTCAGAAAGAAGAAGGGGCCTCGCAAAACTGATGTCGCCGACGACCACGTTTCGTCTAGCGCCGCCACTGCCTCCAGGGATTATGTTGGCTGCGGTTTTCTTAAACGCGGAGGTACTTTTCTATACTGGATGTCTTGATACGCCCTACCACTTTTAAAAACACCCAGACCAAGACAAACATGCAAGTTCATGCACACTAACATTTGTCCTATGTGAGAATCGAACCTACGAGCGTAGTGGCTCGCGTAGAGCGCTAGTAAGTAGCGTTACTAATAACTGCGCCAGCGAGCTCTTCATGTATGTAATATATCATCTTGACATTACATAAGTGTTGTTTTAATACATAATCGTACATAATGTATTCAAATCGCGTTGCTTTCCAAGATTCATTTTGACGAGCTCGGTGGCTCAGTCGCGAATGACGCGACTTTGACACCAACGCTCGTGGGTTCGATTCCCATACAAGGCAAACATTTGTGTGCATGTGTCTGTTTGTCTTGGTCTGGATGTTTTAAGAGGGGTACCGCATATCAAAGCAGCCCATCTGGGGAAGTACCTTCATCTCACAGAAAACCGCACCCAAATAACAGCTCGCTAGAGGGTTGTTGTGTTCCTGCGTGTGAGTGAGGTCACCAGTATGCTCCTAAGGAGTTGCTGTGTAAGCAGCAGAGGAGGCATCGCGCGAGATACTTCATATATCGCAAGCGTTAAAGGCTACGGTAGCCGCTTTACATCAGGTGGGCCGTATGCTTGTATGCCTCCCGATGTAGTACAAAAAAAAATTCAACTTAATTCCACGTTCAGCAGGAGTATTCACAATAACATGGAAACTTCTCATTCGATTCCAAAAGTCGTCACACCCATATTTTTTTTTGGTTCTTTTTATCCCCGACGGGAAAGGCAAAGGGATCTAGCCCATACAGCCAAGTCTTCAGTTTAGAACCATTTGAAAATCTTAATTCTATGTTCCAGCTTCAGGAACTGTGCTGAAAAAATACTTGGGAAGGGTACCCAGACCCAATCAACCCACTTTTAAATACCACCCGTAAAACGATAGGGATTTTTACAAGGTGTTCTTGATGAACTTATTCACGTCTTCTAAAAAGTACATAAACGTGTTATATTTGAGTTTTTTCATTACTGTATAATTTCACAGCACTAATGTTACAAAATACTATCGAAATTGTCACACAAAACTAATTTTATACCGAATTGTAAAAATTTCAAGTAAAACAACAATGTCACTCGTCAAAAGCGCGGGAAGAAGTCTCGTCACACCAAGTGAAACAAAATACGTATTTCTTTTGTTCTTTTAGTCCAGAGGGGTACTAGCAAAGGGTCTACGTCCATACAGCACAAGTAAAGTTTAGAATCGTTTCAAAATATTCCTAATTCTAGATTCAGAAATTCTGCTGAATAACACACCGGAGGGTTATCAGACAAAACCCTGAAGTTTCAACACAACCCGTAAAACAATAGTGAATTTTACAATATTAACTTCATGGCTTTTTTTTATATACAACTAGATTGGCAAACAAACATGCGGCCCGCATCAGATAGTGAGCGGTCACCGCAGCCTATTGACGCTCGCTACACCACGGGGATGTTACACGCGCGCTGCCAATCTTGTGACCTAAGGCTGTTTCGTCACAGTACCCAGTAATTTCTCTGCCATATCTCACCCTTCAAACCGGAACACAGCTATATAAATACAGCTGCTTGGCAGTAGAAATGGGTGAGACAGAGGTACCCACGCAGACGACTTCTGTACAAAGTCTCACTCTGGTGTAATGTTCTTCATTATTTAAATTAAATACGCGCACTTCAAAACTCACAATCGTTCAAATGACTTAATGTTTACAATTTACTTATTTCCTTTATGATTTGGATGTGCACACATAAATGTTTAAATTAATAATCCAAAATCAATTTAATGCTTGGCATTGAATGTTAACAAGATGAATAATGGATATATTACATAATATATGCATGCCTCATAAATATTAGTAACATTAGGAAAGTGCCTTTTTAGGATACATTGATAACATGACTAGCAAGCAGAGCGTGGGATGTCGTGTATCGTGCGATAAGTCACCGCTCCCAACAACAGAGCGAGAAGGAGATCCTCCACTCGAAGTTCTCTCTCAGCTCGATTTTAGAGGTTTATTCTGCCACATCTCACTTGATAAAATATCTGACTGAAAATCTGTAGGTCGATTCTACTAAAAAACTGCAACTGCACTGCAGCGCGGCCTGTGTCAAAATGCGTACATTTTGACGTTTCGTTAAACATCGCTGCTGTCAGATTAACGAAACGTCGAAATGTACGTATTTTGACACATGCCGCGCTGCAGTGCAGTTGCAGTTTTTCAGTAGAATCGGCCTACTGACTGACAAATTGTTTGTAAATAATTCAGCACATGTATTAATATATCCTTCACTGTACTACTTGCCGCAATTATATATACACTGTCATAAATTTATTGTAAGTAATAAACATTGACGATTTGAAAACAGACCTATATTGATAAGTTTCCTTCGACACTTCTATTTCGCCAATGGTTATTTCTAGTACATTAGAAAAGAAAAGCGAAGCTCTCGAGAAATTAGTAAGATACATTAAGATTTATTTAAAAAAACGTAAGACGTGGCTCGCGAGCGCCCAATAGTAAAAAAGGTAAAAGATTTATTTATCTTTTATCTTGCATGTATATATATCTTCTCCCTAGGACCCTTGCGGAGTAGGCAGAGAGAACCGAGCGCCATAAGACGCGGCCCATACACACCTGACTCGTTTACATCTGCGTATTAATCTTTTATCTCGACGAGCTCGGTGGCGCAGTGGTGAAACGCGCTATTACGCTACTTTGACACCAACGCTCGTGGGTTCGATTCCCACACAGTACAAACATTTGTGTGCATGAACATGTCTGTTTGTATGGGTCTGGGTATTTTCTATGTATAATAAGTATGTATTTACAAAAAAAATGTATTTACGTATGTTTATCGGTCGTCTAGTACCCATAACACAAGCTTTGCTTACTTTGGGGCTAGGTGGCGCTGTGTAATTTGTCCGACGATATTTATTTATTTATTATTATTATATCTTTTTTCTATCTATCCATAACTTCACGCCAAATCCCTTGCAGAGCAGGCAGAGAGAACCGAGCACCACATGATTCACTCGCTTCCTTAACTTCTATTCCTAATCTTTTTTTAGAATATTTAATAAATATTCTCAAACAGATCACACAGCGCTACTGGCCACTAAACTTGTACCTAAATGTTTTTTTGTACGTACATACTTATAATTTATAGAAAACCGACAGCGAGATACGTTTCGCGCACAAATGTCATCGGGAATCGAACGCACGACTCGATGTCAAAGCCGTGTCCGTTGATAACCACCCGGCCAGCGCGCGCTTCTGTTTTAAATTGTCTCGTTCAACTTTATTTTTAGCTCGGTGTTTTTGAAGCCATATTTAAATGGCTTTATTTGTGTCAAGGTGCTGCAGGCTCTGAGACCAGGCGTGCTCTGTAGGTCACGTTCAGAGCACGTTTTTTTAAACACTCCGATAAAACTCCATTTGGTAAATGGTTTATTACAGGTACAAATATAAAAATGTGGGCAACGCACGAGTGACACTTAATGTATTGCAAGCGATTATAGGCTACGGTAACCGCTTTACATCGTGGTGGTGAAACGTATGATTGTATGCCCTGCCGACGTTGTATAAATAAAACCGGCCAAGTGCGAGTCGGACTCGCGCAGGAAGGGTTCCCTACCATTACCTATAAAAACGGCAAAAAAAATCCCGTTTATTGTATGGGAGCACCCTTAAATATTTGTTTTATGGTAATTTAATTATTTATTTTTTAAGTGAATATATAACTAAATATGGTGTGAATAATTCAAGCGTCTACAGGTTGCCGTTACAATATCGAGCAAAAAAACGGCCAAGTGCGAGTCGGACTCGCGCACGAAGCGTTCCATATCATTACCTATAAAAACGGCAAAAAAATCAAGTTTGTTGTATGGGAGCCCCCTTAAATATTTATTTTATTCTGTTTTTAGTATTTGTTGTTATAGCGGCAACAGAAATACATCATCTGTGAAAACAACAGTCCAACTATCACGGTTCATGAGATACAGCCTGGCGACAGACGGACAGCGGAGTCTCGGTAATAGGGTCCGTTTTACCCTTTGGACCCTAAAAAGGAGCCTTAGGAAGCGGCGAGCGAGCATGAGCTACGCATTTTAAAGAAGCGAGTGAGGTGTGTAAGTACCGCGTCTTATGGCGCTCGGTCCTCTCTGCCTATCGCGTAAGGGACTTGGCATTAAGATATACATACATACATTGTAAATATGGTTATCGAAAGGAAATAACTATGTACAATATTTTAGTTCGAAATAACTTCCGATTTTTTTTTATACACAACGTCGGAAGACAAGCAAGCCCACCTGATGTAAAGGGGTTATTGAACGCTTGCATTACATTAAGGATCACTCGCGCGATGCCACCTCTGGTGCTAACACACCAACTCCTTAGGAGCTTACTGGTGACCTCACTCACACGTAGGCACACAGCAACCCTTCCAGGAAGCTGTTATTTGGCGATTTCTGTGAGGTGTATGTACTTACCGGGCACCCTACCTCTCTTATCTCTACATTCTTAATATTAAAAGCTTATTTCAGTTGTCGCAGCTGCCTGTCCAGTGAGTAACGCCGTCAGTTTATACATTTCACCTTAATTATGCATTGTTTGTTTCGAACAATGAGAGACTTTCGTCGGAACATGTTTCGCAATACGCAACAGTGAGTCGCTTTGTCAATACTTTCGTGTAACCACATTCTTAGACCCACGCTTAAGGTGGTGAAGGCTAAGGTGATGATGATTCAGATCGGATTATATCACAAACACATATACTTGACTGCATATGTTTTTTTTATGCAACTAGATTGGCAAACAAGCATGCGTCCATTAGATGATAAGCGGTCACCGCAGCCTATTGACGCTCGCAACACCGCGGAGATGTTACTCGCGCGTTGCCAATCTTGTGACATAAAGCTGTTTCGTCACAGTACCCAGTAATTTCTCTGCCATATCTCACCCTTCAAACCGGAACACAGCTATATAAATATAGCTGCTTGGCGGTAGAAATAGGTGAGACAGAGGTACCCGTGCAGACGACTTTTGTACTAAGTGTCCCTCTGTTTAAATGAACACAAAAAAAAATTATAGCTTCTAAATATTTATGCAGCGGTTCGCCTACTGACCAATGGGAGTTAAAATTAACCAAAAAATCGGCCAAGTGCGAGTCGGACTCGCAAACGTAGGGTTCCGTACCATTATCTATAAAAACGGCAAAAAAAATCACGTTTGTTGTATGGGAATTTCCCCTTAAAAATTTGTTTTATTTTAATTTAATTATTTATTCTTAAAGTGATTATATAACTAAATATTCTATGAATATTTCAAGCGTCTATCTGTTGCCGTTATCAATACCGAGCAAAAATGAGCAAAAAAATCACGTTTGTTGTATGGGAGCCCCCTTAAATATTTATTTTATTCTATTTTTTAGTATTTGTTGTTAAAGCGGCAACAGAAATACATCATCTGTGAAAATTTCAACTGTCTAACTATCACGGTTCATGAGATACAGCCTGGTGACAGACGGGCGGACGGACGGACAGAGCCTCAGTAATAGGGTTCCGTTTTACCCTTTGGGTACGGAACACGATGTCGATTCCCGAATTATCTAACAAGAGGTGTGCGCGTTCTACTTCAACCCCGGCCCGTAGCGAGTAGCGGCGGTACAGCTAAGAGCAGATCAAGCTTAACTCGACGTGCGATTGTAACTCTTATCACGTACGGCATAAGAACGGTACAAAGGTTAAAGTGTAACGCTTGAGCTGTACACTCGCATTCATCAAGCGGCAAGTCCCGGTTGCATCCACTACGGAACCCCGGGTTCGCTGTGATCATGATCCAAGTTGTATCGAGTCCAGTGGAGCGCCTACCATCTGACCTCCGTGACCCTCAAAGGGGCGCCAGACAAGACAATGAATCATGATTACACATCCAGAAGATCTGCATGTGCAGGTTTCCTCGTGGTGTTTTCCCTCGCCGGGAGCGAGCGGCAGCCGGACGCAAGTAAATTGTACCTACTCGTACAAACCGAGTAGGTACCCCGTCGGGATTCGAACGCGGTACCTCTCGCTTGTTAGGCGTGAGTACATACGGCGGGGCCACCACCGCTCCAATTAATTAACATTGTAATTAATAATAAAAAAAAAATAATAAAAAAAAAAAAATGTATTTTCGTATGTTTATCAGTTGTCTAGTACCCATAATACAAGCTTCGCTTACTTTGGGCTAGATGGCGCTGTGTAATTTGTCCGACAATATTTATTATTTATTTATTATTATTTATTAATTAGTCATGTTAATTGTTCTTTATATAAACCATCAAGTGATAAAAATTAACTTAATAATAATTTAAATTAGTTCTGTCAGAGAGCGTTAGTGTTAAAATAAGAAGAGGCATGCTCGGTTGGTTCGGACATGTCGAAAGAATGCAGGATGAAAGAATGACGAAGCAGATATACAATGCAAAAGTGGAATGATGTAGGAGCCGAGGTAGGCCAAGACTTACCTACCATGATCAAATTTGTCGTGTTTTATCAGAAGGTGATGTCAGGAGCCCCAGAAATCGGTAAGCGTGCATGAAAAGAGCAAGCGAGTGAGATATGTAAGGATCGAGTCACGTGGCGCTCAGTCCTCTCTGCCTACCCCGCAAGGGATTTGGTGGTAATTTAGTAATTTCTCTGCCATATCTCACCCTTCAAATATAGCAGCTAGGCGGTAGAAATAGGTGACACAGGGGAGGAGAGGACCCACGCGGACGACTTTTGTACAAAGTCTCCCTCTGGTAAAAACTTTTATGTAATCTCTTACGTTAACACACACTCAGCTTCCTTTCGATCTTACTCAATGAATTAATTTCAATGACGATTTTGAATTTAGTTTTTAATTCTATACAACGGCGGGAGACATACATGCATAAGGCCCACCAGATGTAAAACGGTTACCGTAGCCTATAAACGCTAAAGGATTACTCGCGCGATGACACCTCTACTGCTAACACAGCGACTCTTTAGGAACTTGGAGACCTCACTCGCACGTAGGAACACAACAACCCTCTATGGAGTTATGTGGCAGCTGTTTTCTGTGGAGGTACTTCGCCAGACGGACTGCATTGATGCGCCGTACCTCTCTTATAAGCACACAGACCAAAACAAACATGTCATGCAAACAAATGTTTGTGCTGTGTGGGAATCGAACCCACGAGCGTTGGTGTCAAAAAAATTGTGCGCATTTCACCGAGCTCGTCAATTTTCGTTTTTACCTTTTAAGGCACGGAACTCTAAACGACCTTATATTCAGTTCCATAATTAGGCAATCGTAAAAAAAAAGGTTACGCCGTCTTGTCTGTCCGGAGAACGGACAGGTACCACTGAGCGCGTCCGGAGGCCAAGGTCGAGGTTATTTTTTGCGCGTTTTTATGATATGCGAGCGTGCATGAAAAGAGCTATGAATATTAAAGAAGCGAGTGAGGTGTGCGGTACTCTCTGCCTACCCCGCTAGGGAGCTGACGTGAAGATATACATACACACTTTAAGATCAATGGCCAAGAATTGTCCGGTCTACCTGATGATAAGCAGATCAACCAAATCTATGGAAGTCTGCTACGTGCTTCTATCTATTTATCTATCTATAACTTCACGCCAAATCGCTTGCGGTGTAGGCAGAGAGAACCGAGCGCCACGTGACTCGATACTTGCATACTTCACTCGCTTCTTTAACATTCATTGTTCTTCTCATGCACGTTCGCCGGTTTCTAAGGCTCCTGACATAACCTTCTGATAGAACACGACCAATTTGATCATGGTAGGTAAGTCTTGTCTTGGCCTTCCTCGGCTCCTACATACTTCCACTTTTGCATTGTATATCTGCTACGTCATTCTTTCATCCTGCATTCATTCTACATGTCCGAACCAACGGAGCATGCCTCTTGTTATTTTAACCTGCTCTGCTCTTCTTCTTCCCAGTGTTATCCCGTTTTGTAATCTATTAAATTTGGGCCCGTTACCTAAGCCTAAGGCTTCGGCGATGATACTAATTTTCACATGGAGCGACCGACGTCAAACCCCCAACACAATACAAAGGGAAAACCAGACCATTTCTTAGGTTAGAGTTTCCTCAAGATAATTTTCTTCACCGACCGGGAGTTCGAATTTGATGCGCTCAACCTCACTTCAAAACACTCAGATCAAAAAAGCCTTGTTCATACACACAAATGTTCTGTGTGAGAATCGAACCCAAGCCAAGCCTGACAATATAGATAGACGTCTCGACCCAAGCCTTGGTGTTGAGGTAGCCACCGAGCTCCACAATATTCATTAGGCTGTACCTCATTACTTTATAGGAACAATTCTGAAACCGGATGCACCCCGCGACCTCGTCCGCGCGTATCTCGGTATCCCATAAGAACAGCTTTTCTACTTTGTTCCTTTTTCTTCGTCTTCTAAGAGTACCGTGATGATGAATACCGTATAACCTTCCTCGAGAATTGGGCTGTCAAATGCAAAAATAATTTTTCAAATCCGACTTGTAGTCCCAGAGATTAAAGTGATCAAACAAACAAACATATTTCGTGCCTCGGAAACTGATCTAACGATTTGTATCAAACTTTGTATTAAGATAAAGTTTTATTTTTTATGTTTGTCTATATAACTTTCCTGGAAAATTCTATTTACACATAAATACATACTATATATGTATATATATTACACAAAAAAAAAACAGAAAACTCATAACGACTCTCCCAGGTTTTAAACCATTTTGGAGGAGCTCTACGGCGCAGTGCTCAATACCGCCACGCCGACATCAACCCTCGTGGGCTCGATTCCCACACAATACAAACATTTGTGTGATTGTGTGAATGACATGCAGGGCGATTCTGATAAAAAAACTGCAACTGCACTGCAGCGCGGCGTGTGTCAAAATGCGTACATTTTAACATTTCGTTAAGCGATCTGACAGCAGCGACGTTTAACGAAACGTCAAAATGTACGCATCTTGACACACACCGCGCTGCAGTGCAGCTTTTTAGTAGAATCGGCCTGTTTGTCTTGGTCTGGGTGTTTTTAAGAGAGATAGGAAGGAGCATTACAGCCCGTCGGGAGAAGCACCTCCACCTAACAGAAAACCGTAGCCAAATAACAACTACCTGAAGGGTTGTTGTGGTCCTACGTGTGAGTGAGGTCACACCAGTAACCTCCTGAGGAGTTGCTGTGTTAACAGCAAAGTTGGCATCGCGCGAATCATACTTTAGATATTTGCAGGCGTCAATACGCTACGGTAACGCTTTACATCAAGTGGGCCGTATGCTTGTATGTCTCTCGACATTGTATAAACCAATGAAAGGGTAAAAAAATCGATAAAGAGGCAGCCTCGGATCTCGATAGTGTTGGCTCTGACGCGGGCAAAGCCGTGTGTAGAGGGTAGTATATGCGGCGCGTGTGTTTGTCTCGGCGATGATCCAACACGTGTCGATCCACGCACGAGCTGAACGCAAATACGACGTAATGGTGATAAGGAGCGGCTGATAAACATAATATGTATATATTTGTTATGTATTTACAGCTAAAAGACATGTGTCATCGCATTTGAATACTAACAAACTAATAAAGCACTTGCCTGCTCATAAAGGCACCCCACGTTTACAAAAACGTTGTCAGAAGCTTACTGGTGACCTCACTCACACGCAGGGACACAACAACCCTCCAGGGAGTTGTTATTTGGCTACGGTTTTCTGTGAGGTGGAGGTGTTTGTCATGTGTGGGAATCGAACCAACGAGCGTTGGTGCCGACGTCGCGTTATTTATCACTGCGCCGCCGCCAAGCTCCTCCACAAAGTGGTTTAAAACCTGGTTTAGTTAGATTTCTGTTTTTTTTTGTGTAGTATATATATGTATTTATGTATAAATAGATTTTTTTCCAGGAAAGTTAGCTATATAGACAAACATAAAAAATAAAACCTTATCCAGTTTCCGAGGCACGAAATCTGTTTGTTTGTTTGATCACTCTAATCTCTGGAGCTACAAGTCGGATTTGAAAATTTATTTTTGCATTTTGTAGCCCAATTCTTGACGAAGGTTATACGGTATTCAACATCATGGTACTCTTAGAAGACGAGGAAAAAGGAACACAGTAGAAACGCTGTTCCAATGGGATACGGGGATACGCGCGGACGAGATCGCGGGGTGCATCTGGTTTCAGAATTGTTCCTATAAAGTAATGAGGTACAGCCATGTGAATATTGTGGAGCTCGGTGGCTACCTCAACACCAGGGCTTGGGTCGAGACGTCTATCTATATTGCCAGGCTTGGCTTGGGTTCGATTCCCACACAGGGCATTTGTGTGCATGAACAAGTCTGTATTGATCTGAGTGCTTTGAAGGGAGGTTGAGCGCATCAAAGCAAAGCACGATCTGGGGAAGTACATCCACCTCACAGAAAACCGTAGCCAAATAACAACTACCTCGAGTGTTGTTGTGTTCCTGCGCGTGAGTGAGATCACCAGTAAGCTGAGGAGTTGCTGTGCTAGCAGCAGAGGTGGCATCGCGCGAGTGCTACTAACGTATTGCTAGCGTTTATAGGCTACGGTAACCGCTTTACATCAGGTGGGCCGTATGCTTGTATGTCTCCCGAGGTCGCTTCATAAAAAAGGATCAATTACGGATTTAAATAACTATAGACCGATCACATTGTTACCTGTATTGTCTAAGGTTTTTGAGAGTATCATGCGCGATAAACTATATAGATTTGTGTTGAAATCTGATATATTAAAAAAAGAACAATTTGGTTTTATAAAACATAGTTCAACTACTTTGGCTTGTTTTTCGCTTATAAAATATGTAACAGAAAACTTGAATGACAAAATACCTGTAGTATCCATCTTGTTAGATATGAGCAAGGCCTTCGATTTTGTATGTCACAAAACATTGTTGAATAAATTATATAGATATGGAATCAGAGGACAAGCCAAAAAATGGTTGAAAAGTTATTTACGCGAGAGAAAACAATGTGTTGAAATAGTAAGAACATACAAAAATAGTAAAGTGGCTCACCATTCAGTATACCGAAATAATAATTACGGTGTTCCGCAAGGAGGAATCTTGAGTCCACTGCTATTCATACTATATATAAATGATCTGCCTGATATTATAAAAAATCAATGTATACTGTTTGCAGATGACACTACTTTACTATTTAAAATTAATGTAATGATTGATTATAATAAGGAGATTAATGACACATTAGAACAGGTAGTACAATGGTTAAAGCAAAATAATTTGAAAATTAACATTTCTAAGACGAAAGTACTACAATTCCAGACATATAATAGTATACCGCCAGCCTTAAACATCAAACATGGAAATAATACCATAGAAACTGTAGATCACGCCACTTTCTTAGGTATTGAAATCGATAAATATTGTAGATGGGACACGCATATTGACCGTATAATATACAAATTAGATAAATTTGTTTACGCTGTTAAACGTCTGCGGCAAACATCAAATACAGAAACAGCTTTGATTGCTTATCATGGCTATGTCTCCTCGGTACTTCGTTATGGCATTGTTCTATGGGGAAACTCCGTGATGGTTGATAGGGTGTTTAAATTACAAAAGAAGTTTGTGAGAATATTATGTGGCGCTGGCTGGCGTGACAGTTGCAAACCTCTCTTCCAACAACTTAAAATACTTCCACTGCCAAGTCTGTACATCTATGAAATGTGTATTTTTGTGGCTAAACATTCATCTATCTTCAAACAGAATAAGGACATAGAGGGCTCTAGAACCAGACATAAAAATAAACTGTGGGTTCCACCTCAAAGACTGGCAGTTTATCAAAATAACGCCTACTGTATGTCTATTAAAATTTATAATCACTTGCCTGACATTTATTATACCTTAAACTTAAGACGATTTAAAAAATCACTGTTTTCCTTATTAATAGATAAATGTTACTACACTATCAATGAATTTCTCGAGGACAAATTAAATTGAAAATGACCTTATTATTTTCTAATTGACATTAATTCTTTTAATTTAATATTAATAATGTTGACTTCGTAGTTATTATAAATTTTGACGTAATTATTTTGTTGAACTGTTAATTAAAATGTCATTTATTATTTATAAATTTATGTAACAATTCAAACCATGACGATTGTAAATTGATATATTCACACGCCGAGCGGTCGGTAAGATATGGGAAGGCACATTGTTATGCATAATATGAAAGATCAAATTGTACACTTATCTTGTGAATAAATGATTCTGATTCGTATAAAAGCATAGCCTCTGTGCACGTCGGTGACGTATACAGGCACCCTGGAGCGTCACGCACTCGTGCGAGTGAGCTGAATTCGGCCGCGTCTAGCTGAGAATCTAGAATGTTGCGAAAGAGAAAGTGGGCTTACGTCATTATCTTTTATAATACATAACTACGCGCCATATTTCAGGGTTCCTTGGGGCGAGTAGAAACCGCTGGTCACGAAGGAAGTAATCTATGGCGAACCGATGTGACCGATCTCTTCTCCTTCTTCGAGATTTTTTTTTTATACTACGTCAGGAGGTATACAAGCATACGGCCTACCTGATGTAAAGCGGGCACCGTAGCCTATTAACGTTTGCGATATATTAATTATCGCTCGCGTGATGCCTCCTCTGCTGCTTACACAGCAACTCCTTGGGAGCTTACTAGCGACCTCACTCACACGCAGGAACACAACAAACCTCTAGGGAGTTGTTATTTGGCTGCGGTTTTCTGTGAGGTGGAGGTACTTCCCCTGACGGGCTGCTTTGATGCGCCCTACCTCTCTTTAAACATCCAGACCAAGACAAACAGACATGTTCAGACTACATGCCCGAACCAACGGAGCATGCCTCTTCTTATTTTAACAACATTACTAATTGGTTAATATATTCTCGCATTGTACTGTAGTAGGTTCGAATCCGTGAGATATATTTGCCCAAAAGCAGTAAATTTTGGTGAGTGATGAGTGTCTAAGCGCTGTAAACCCTCTGTGGGAATCGAACCCACGAGCGTCGGTGTATTGCTAGTGTTTATAGGTTACGGTAACCGCTTTACATCAGATGGGCCGTATGCTTGTATGGACGTTGTAAAAAAAAAAACAAATTATGAACCTCAAAACAACATTATACAATTTTTTTTTAAAGGGACAGGCCCGCCACTCATGCCCAGCTCTGTGTCTCCTGTGTAGCCAGAATTAACAGCGGCGACCACCAAAAAGGCAATGAACAGTGAAGTTCACTGCCGTCCCGGGGGTTAAACTACAGCTGCCTTGGAACTCACGACGAATTTAATCAGAAGAAATTTGTAGGAGTAGGAAGTTTTGGAATTGACTTCCCCTCTTGGCAAAGTGAGAGACAGTAATATGACAAATAAGGCATTTAAAAACCTCAAAGAGATGGCTAGTCAAGTGAAGCTCAACTGCCGTGCACCACGCATTATGAAATATCGAACACTATTGGGACCTAAACTGTGAGTTGTTACCTAACACATCGATTCCAATAATATAGATTGCAGAACCGCCTAAACGCCTGGTAATTCTCCCTTGTTGCCACCAAATCACAATAATATACTACCCCGGATGTGACATGCAAGGAATTTAACATATCGTCCCGCTCCCGACGCCAGAGATCGCACTCCCAGAGAACATGATGTGCTGTTTGCTCGAATTCATTATTTGTCGTAGAACACTCGCATAAAGGCGATGACACATGTCTACATCTACATACATTATACAATTATCAATATTTTATTTAAATGGATATTGCCATCACAGTAGTATGAAACAGTTGTTCAATGAAACATGAATAAATTAGTGATCGGTCCCGGCGGCGTGCGGCCGGCGGCTGCGTGGCTGCAACCTCGACCGCCGATTCAAGGGCCACCGGTTCAATCAGTTCAACTCACGCAATTGCGCAATGATGCCGGTTGAAGTAAACAACTTTTTATGAGTTGTTACCGATGCTATAATAGCAAATCTCGTGGATTCGATTCCCACACATACCAAGCATGTTCTGTTTCACTTTGTCTCGGTGTTTTTAAGAGAGGAATGGCGCATCAAAGCAGAACGTCTGAGGAAGTACCTCCATTTTACAAACAACCGTAGCCAAATAACGATTTTCCTGGAGGGTTGTTGTTTCTGCGAGTGAATGGGGGTTCATTTAGCACCTGACGAGTTGCCGTGTCGTGTACATCAGAGGCGGCAACACGTGAGCGATACTTCAGTACACTCCAACAGGTGGGACGTATGCTTGTATGCCTCACAACGTTGTTTAAAAAAAATGTAAAGGCTGTAAGTGATTCATTACCATCATCAAAGCCGGAGCCAACCAAAGCCAAAATCTAGTTCTCTAGCCTGAACAATAGAATAATACACTTAGCTTGGTTACATTGGGCGTATTTTTCATAAATTACAATAAACAAGTATTTTTTATATATAACGTCGAGAGGCATAATAGCATACGGCCCACCTGATGTAAACCGAATTTTTAGCACTTTTGATCAAATATCCCACTGATATTATGCAATATACGATGACTTGCTTTATAAATTATTTTTAAATAAAAAAAACCGTCTCCAAAATACACCCAGGAACTAAAAAGCGAAAAATAATTGATCAAAATTCAATTCGACTCCAAAAAGTAATTGTGACCAATTATTTTTCGCTTTTTAGTTTCTGGGTGTTTTTCGAAGGCGGTTTTTTTTATTTAAAAAAAGTATTTATTGCTTTTAGTAGCGTAAATATAAAAAAAAAACAGAAATTGAAAGTCGTCATGAAAAACTTTTGCTGAAGAGAACCACAAATCGAAACATTATCTGTGTATATATTTTTGTTTTTGTTAATTTTATCAAAAAGAGCTGATTCAATTTCGATAAAATTTACATGGGACCACCTCTGAAGTATGACCTACCAAACAAAAAAGGAATCATCAAAATCAATTCACAATTGGCGGAATGATCGCGTCACAAACATACAAAACGACAAAAAAAATACAGTCGAATAAAGAACCTTCTCCTCTTTTGAAGTCGGTTAAAAATACCACACTTATGAAGGAATACCGAAAACCGCCGCTTTTTAACATTAACAGAGCAATTGAATTACGTGTTTGGTGTGACACTCGTGTTATTCAATATGAACTAGATTAGGGATGTCGCACCTTTATTAACCGACACCAAAAAAGGAGGAGGTTCTCAATTCGGCTGTATTTATTTTTAATGTTTGTTACTTCATAACTCCGTCATTTATAAACCGATTTGAAAAAATAATTTTTTTTAATTGAAAGAGTATATTTCCAGATTAGTCCCATTCTTTTTTCATATCATATAATTCAATTCTGATAGTGGGGTTCATGAAAATTTGTAAAAACTCCTAAAATATCATAGGCACACATATAACGATTTCGGTATTTATAGCAAACAAATAAAATATCGAGAATTCGCATTAAATAGAGCTGGTAAAGATGGCCATCGAAACTTTTCAATGTTGTGCCGAAGACAGATTGCGTAGCTTTATCTTTCCCACCAATGATCGGTCGTCGTGTGGCCGATTCAATAATTTGTTGCCGTCTAAATCTGACAAAACTATCTTTGGAGTCAGTTCTTTTTTTTTGTTAAAATTTATAATTGATAAACATTTGGTTAAGGCGACACCTCGATCGTGAAGCTTTAAAATGGCTCCGCCCAATCACCCCGCGCCCCTCAATTGACACTCGACGCTCGATTTGTAAAATTTGAAATTAGCGCCTAATAGGTAACCTGGGGTCAACGTATAGTCAATGCAAACGAACAGAAAAGCTACAGAGTCGCGTCACACTTAAATAAAATTTATAATATCAATATTTAATAAAAATTATTGATTTAATTATTATTTAGCTTTATACATACTGAACCAAACATATTTATTTAAGCTAGACGGAAAACAATAGTAATAATAGTAATAAAAAACTACAGAAACGTATTCACTTTTAAAAGTTTATTGAAAGAGAAATCAATGACATCGTTTTATGTTTATATCTCTATAAGTTAACATGTCTTGGTATCTATGTTGTTCTTACTTAGGTCTCGTCCAGTGGCGCCCTCATTGAATAAAAAAACATATTATAGCATAGAAGATAAACATTATGAAATCTTATGTTGCATTTATTACGAAGATAGTAAAGTATTTTTACGTCATTAAACCAACACTCAAAATATTCCACTATCGTTGTTATAAGCAAAAGTGCTAAAAGAGGCCGTTTTTTGGCAATTATGCCTATAACAACGAAAGCAAAACATTTCAATTGTTGGTTTAATGACGTAAAAGTACGTTATTGTATTTGTAACACACGCAACACATGACTTTATAATTTTTATCTTCCACGCTAAGATACGATATTTTATTCCTTGAGGCGCCACTGGACGGCATGTATCCCCCTTAAGAAGAATGAAACACTAGCTACATAATACAACATTGTTTATCGAGAGGCTAAAGCGGGCCATTTGTTGATTCGGACACATATGTTTAGTTAGCAGATACACCATCTAAACTGCAAACACTGGTCACAGCGATGAAAGACGACTGTATGGAGAAAGGCTTACTACTGAATGCGAAGAAAACAAAGATAAATGGTATTTGAAAGAGAAGAATCCAGAACTAATGTAAGGATTACGATTGATAATGAAGTGTTGGAACAAGTGGATGAGTTTGTATATCTTGGATGCGCTTTCAGCAGGGATGGAAGGTACACCGCAGATGTGGAAAGACGAGTGAGTGCTGGAAATAGTGTGAATGGAGCGTTGGGAAAACTTCTTGGCAGTAAAATCCTGAGCCAGAAGGCACAACTCGCTATACACAATGCAGTGTTGGTCCCAACGCTAACTTATGGAAGCGAGAGTTGGGTATGGCAGAAAGAGCATGAAAGTAGAATAAACGCGGTTGAAATGCGAGCGCTGCGCGAAATTTGTGGCGTAAGGCTTGTAGACCGTATTCGTAATGATGATGTTAGAAATAGAGTTGGTCTGAAAGAGAGCGTCGGTGTTAAAATAAGAAGAGGCATGCTCCGATGGTTCGGGCATGTAGAAAGAATGCAAGATGAAAGAATGACGAAGCAGATATACAATGCAAAAGTGGAAGGATGTAGGAGACGGGGAAGGCCAAGACTTACCTACCATGACCAAATTGGTCATATTCTATCAGAAGGTGATGTCAGGAGCCCTAGAAACCGGCGTGCGTGCATGAGAAGAGCAATGAATGTTAAAGAAGCGAGTGAGATATGTAAGGATCGAGTCACGTGGCGCTCGGCTCTCTCTGCCTACCCCGCAAGGGATTTGGCTTGAAGTTATAGATGTTCGAGTGTCATAATGGCTGATAGCGCCGAGTAAACACAGGATTTTTTTATTTCGAATAAATAAGAGAAATAAAATTATCAGATTGAATTAGATTGAAATTGAAATAGAAAATTGGAATTTTTTTGCAACTCCCTCCTGGTGAAGATTCACAAGTTATTTTACACAGTTAGGTATAGCTCTGGTAGGGATCCTAGCTTTTTCCCTAAATATAATACACTCTCGAATGACTAGGTATGCGCTTTCACTAACAGTCAATTTAACTTCGCGAATTTTATAAAAAAGTACAGGAAGAACTTGACGGTTAGACGGTAATTTTGCGCCTATTATTTGATAATTTACGTCTCCAACTAAGAAAATACTTGATTTATTGCTTCTCAATTCCACTGCCATCTTATAAAAGTTAAAACATTACGTATTAATCACGAGAATAACTGACATTCAAAATTAATAGACGGTTAGGTAATTATGACGAAGTTAACGATGCTCTCTCTAAAGTTATTCATTGGTTTAGTGTTAATAATCTGCTTTTAAATGATAAAAAGACTAAAGTAATTAAGTTCTCAACACCTAATGTAAGGCAGGTGGCTACCAATGTACATGTTAATGGAACTAATTTAGCCTCTGTGGAGACAACTGTGTTCTTGGGTATAACAATTGACTCCAGACTACAAAGGGGCCCACAAATTGAAAAATTATCAGGAAAACTAAGTTCTGCAGCTTATGCAGTGAAAACTATTAGACGGCTCACTGATATTGATACGGCTAGAATAGTTTATTTCAGCTACTTTCATAGTATTATGTCATATGGAATTCTTCTTTGGGGTAACTCCGCGGATATTAACACCATCTTTTTATTGCAAAAGAGAGCCATAAGAGCTATCTACAAACTTGGTCCCCGTGAGAGCCTTAGAGAAAAATTCAAAGAAATAAATATTTTAACAGTCGCATCGCAATATATCTATGAAAATCTTTTGTATGTCCATAAAAACATAGACTCATTTTGTAAAAAGAGTGATATTCATAGCATAAATACTAGATATAAGCATAATCTTGTGTTATATGCAAGCCGTCTCCACAAAACAAGTAATTATTTTATGGGGCAATGTATACGGTTCTATAACAAACTTCCCAGCAATATAAGAGATTTGTCAATAAACAAATTTAAAACTACTATTAAAGCCAAATTGTGTAGCAGGGCATATTATAAAGTATCTGACTATATTAATGATAAAAATGCCTGGGAGTGAGTCGATCCAATTATAATGTAATTAACAAAATATGTAAATTTGTTTGGATACCAAAAGAGGGATGCCTGAGTTTTTTGGCAGTATTTTTATCAGTGCTCACCTAGTCATAAACTGCACGGTAGGGAAAAAAAATGTGACGATTCCAAACAAATGTAGCCATTTTTACGGAATAAAAAGATTTTGACTTTGAATTTGAACAAATGAATACCGCGAGTACGTGCGGCACTGCCGCGCAACTTGTATGAACATGTTTCGATGTAATTCGGCACGGATTATCGTAATCCAAATAAGTTAAAAATTAATTTCCGAGTGTTTTAAAAGCAAATGAACAAAACTAAGACATATGCGTTAGAAAATAAAAACTTTGAAAAATAAGGGACACCCTAATATACATATATACAAATAGATTTTATAATCTATTCATATTTAAAAAAAACATGTGACAAATGATTTTCTTGCTGTTTCATAACTTTAACTTCAGTATAATGACATTTATTGTATTTTACTTATGTATACTCTGTGTTTTGTATTGTTGTACGTTTCCTTGTTATTTATTAAACTCTCAAGAAGAAAGAACCAGGACCATCTCTGATGTTGCAAAATAAATCTAATCCGTACAATAGTTCAATACTAACCACAATGTATAGAATAGATGTTTTTTTTGTGTTTTCAGTGTTGGTTCATAGTAAATATTATTTGTTTTCACGAGTACCATGGGTATAAGTATACTATCTATCTATATCTTCACGCTAAATCCCTCGTGAGCGCCACATGACTCGGTACTTACACACCTCGCTCGCTTCTTTAACATGAAACATACCGAGTTTTTTTAAAAACTATCAAAATATACTATTTTACTAGTAATTATTTTAATACAAAAAAAAAAAAAACCTCCACTGGTTTTCTATCTTCTGATTGGATAAATTTCCAACGTAAACGGTTAGTTTCACCTACGTACAATGTCTAAGTCGGAGTTCGGTGAGCTTATAATGGTTACTATGAGTTTGTCGTCCCGTATGACACTTACGTTAAAGTAGCATATAAATCGAGTAGTGATTCTTCTAGTGGAATATGTTTATTTAGTAAGTTTCTCCTAAAAAACAAAACAGCAAAAATATTCTATTTTATAAGTTTTTATTTTAATACAAAGAAATAAAGAGTCTCCACTGGTTGCTATGTGCTGAGAACGCGAACCTTATTGGTATAAATTTCCAACGTAACCTGACCTCCACCGACGTACAACTTCTAAGTCGGAGTTCGGTCAGATTATAATGGACATAATAGGAGTTTGACGTCCTATATAGATACGCGGTCAGCCTGTGGATAATGTATACCAATTATCAAATGTTACTGTTTATTCCTGCAAAAAATAACTCTTATTTAATTAATGCAGTTTTATATAGAGTTATTAAGTAAGCAAAATTAAAAAAAAGTTTGAAGAGGAATTAAATAGCTTGGGCCAACCATACCTAGGAACTGTTCTAAAAACTAGAAATATGTCTACACAATGTTATTATAATATGTTTAATGAATATAATAATTAAAAAAAATAAATACCTTGTCTTGTTCGCCTCCCCCATTCTACGAACATTTTCTTTGTATTTTTATTCTATATATTTTCTTTTTAGTGTTCCCCATTATTACAACAGTATAATAAATATATATAAACCTATAATATTATTTACTACTTATATCTAATAATAATACACTTACGCTAAATACTATAATATTGAATATTTACAACTATTAATTATAAAAACTTCGGTGTCGCGATGTAAATGGAGCGAGGTTCGAGCAGACAGTCGACATAGGTCTTACCTCGAAGCGGGCTGCAGCCGGACTGGCTGGATGTAGTTAGTCAACGCGTTTATAATCCTCATTACCGCACAATAAGGTCGAAAACACGTAGCACCCAAGACGAATGTGATCGCTTAGAAATTGTCAGAAACTTAAAATATTTTTAAAAAATTTCATGTTTCACTTATCAAAATATGCAGCAAGCATATTATAAACATAGATATTACTAATAGATTTAAGTAATTTTGAAGCGTATAAACAGAACAACTTCGTTGTAATTTCAAAAATAATGAATTTCAGGAGGTGTTTTCGAAAGTAATTATTATCGAATCAATTTTACACAATCGCGTATTTGAGCAAGCAAATTCAAGATAAAGAAATGAAGTTATTTATATTAAAATCTTAGGTCCGTCAGTTTAGTCATTAGCCTATACTATTCGATGAAAGTTGGTCTAATTTTTCGATGTGTCGCCTTAAAAAATCGAAGCGAATCACGCGTCAGTCTGAACTAGGTGTGTATTTCTCCTGCACAATCTGTTATCGTTCGTAACAGTACTTCGCCTAACACTCAGTGAACTTTGTCGCCTACACAAATTTCGACAAATGACTTTTTTTATCAAGAATCAATAAAAGCGAAAATGCGAGTGAGGTTTGTAAGGATCGAGTAACGTGGCGCTCAGTTCTCTCTGCCCACCTCGCCAAGGGATTTGACGTGAAGTTATAGATAGACCTACATAGATTCATGTATCGTTGACGTGCCTTAGTTATTTTGCCATAGGTACACAATGATATTATAGTTAGTTTTTTTATAACATCATTGTAGGTACATTGATTCGCCATCCCTTTCACCAGAGGGAGACTTTGTACAAAAGTCGTCTGCGTGGGTACCTCTGTCTCACCTATTTCCACCGGCAAGCAGATATATTTATATCCGGTTTGAAGAGTGAGATATGGCAGAGGAATTACTAGGTACCTACTGTGAAGAAACATCCTTAGGTCACAAGATTGGCAGCACGCGAGCAACATCCCCGTAGTGTTGCGACCGTCAATATGCTGCGATGACCGCTTACCATCTAATGCGGGCCGCATGCTTGTTTACGAATCTAGTTTTAAAAAAAAAACCCGGACTAGATTAAACTGTAATAATATTATCACTTCCATATTAGGTGAGATGCGTATGACATTATAACAATAGTGTGAACAAACTATGACTATAAGCCTATAAAAACACAAAGGGGCAGGCAAAGTGGAAAATCGGCAACGATCAGAGACGGATTTTTTGTGACATTAGTCTAGAGTCTAGACAGAGAAGACCGAGCGGCTCATAACTCGATCCATACAAACGTAGCGAGTGACGTTTTTTTTTCTTTAACATTCATTGCTCTTGCATTCATGCACGCTCGCCAGTTTCTAGGGCTCCTGACATCACCTTCTAATAGAACACGATCAATTTGGTCACGGTACATATTTTTGAAGTAAAACTTTTTTACGCACGCTTGACTTGGTGAGTAAGCTGGTGAATGCGTTACGTGGGCGTTATGAAAAGTGTGATCGGGCGAGACGAACGGAAATTGAGTTGAATTGAATTGAGAGAAATATAAGTTAGTGAAGATAGAAAGAGAGAGAGAGAGTTACGTTTCGTATATTACTGTAGGGGCAAGGGAGAGAGGTGCGAGCACACATTTTCTTTCTCTCATAGCGAGTTAAGTTTCGTATATGTAAGACACAGTGCAGGCCTATTGTCTGTATCACACTATGGAGCTAAAGAAGTTTTACTTCAGTCGTGTGCTCTAAAGCACACTCTTTTTTTTTCTTTATAACAATAGTCATATAGGATTCTTGACAAGATTTATAAGTATGAAACAACCTCAGGAACTGTGTAACATATTTAACTTATAATTAATATATTCAAGAGTTATTTTGCGAAAGTCAAATTTACATACAATTTGTTGTAACCTGCTTTGTGTCCTTCCGCCATCAAGTTTCAAGTTACAACAAATTGTATGTTATTTCAGTTAATTTTAACTGCACACAAATACATAGATAGCAAAAATAGGATATAGGAGCCGAGGAAGACCAAACTTCGCCTACCACTACCAAATTGAGCGCGTGTGATCAGAAGGTGATGTGCATGCATAGGCAGCGCTAGGAATATTGACGAGCTCGGTGGCGCAGTGGTGAAACGAGCTGATGCCTTACTTTGACACCAACGCTCGTGGGTTCGATTCCCACAATTGCTTTGGGAGTTTTTAGGTAAGCGCATCACAGCAGCGCGTCTGGGAAAGTACCCTCCAACTCACAGAAAAACCGCAACCAAATAACAACTCCATAGAGGGTTGTTGTGTTCCTGCATGAGTAAGGTCACCAGTAAGCCATACAAGCGTTCATAGGCTACGGTAACCGCTTTACATCAGGTGGGCCGTATGATCGTATGCCTTCCGACGTTGCTTAAAAAAGAATGTTAAAGAAGCGAATGAGGTGTAAGGACCGAGTCATATTGAACTCTGTTCTCACTGCCTAACCCCGCAAAGAAAATGGCGGAAATACATATACTCGTATGTATATACATAGATATGTGTTATATTCAGAAGTGGAACATATTATATCGATACAAATGTATACTGTTGATAATAATTCGATAAATCCACATTGTATCTGGTTGTAATTGGATAATTCATGACGAAAGTAATTATCTCAACAGATACACATGTGTGTATGTCCACAACACAAACTAAGTATAATAAAATGTTTTTAAAAGAGTTACGGCGCATCAACGTCACAGAAAAACGCAGCCAAATAACAACTCCCTGGAGGGTTATTGTGGTCCTGCGTGGGAGTAAGGTCACCAGTAAGATCCTAGGGAGTTGCTGTGTTAGCAGCAGAGATGGCACTGCCGTATGCATGCATAAAAATGAAGCTGTCTGTCAATGTAGCCTATGGACGCTTACAACATGTGGCCTAACGCTGGAGCTGAGCCCCACAGGCTCCCCTCACTGCTCAAATAATAAGCTTCCCGATTCCATAACATAACGGAACACAACAACCATCTTAGGCAGCAGACCCGCCATCATCATTTGTAGGTAATGGGACAACAATAAAGAAGAAAATGTAATCTTCCCTACTCGAGGTTCTTATTCAATATAGTTGTACTCTTTCACAACAGGCAGGGTGTACCACATGCGACTAAGGTTGGCTTCGCTTCTAAACATGGTCGGCTACTCCCGCTACTCCGTATACCATGCATGTTGGAATGGAACAGGGAATAGAACATTTTGAAAATTGATTCTAATTAAATTAAAATTTAAGCCGAGGAAGGCCAAGATGATGTTAAAGAACAATGAATGTTAAAGCGAGTGAGGTATGTAAGGATCACGTGGCGCTCGGATCTCTCTGCCTACCCCGTAAGGGATTTGGCGTGAAGTTATAGATAGATAGAAGTGCAAGATTTACCTACCATGACCAAATTGGTCGTGTTCTATCAGAAGGTGATGTCAGGAGCCCTAGAAACCGGCGAGCGTGCATGAGAAGAGCAATGAATGTTAAAGAAGCGAGTGAGGGTATGTAAGGACCGAGTCACGTGGCGCTCGGTAGCTCGGTACTAAAAAACTGCAACTGCACTGCAGCGCGGCGTGTGTCAAAATGCGTACATTTTGACGTTTCGTTAAGCGATCTGACAGCAGCGATTTTTTAATAATTAATCATAATGGATATTTATCACCATAAAAATATTATTTAAAATATTAAAAAACACCAGAAAAAATAAACATTTTTTATATTGAATTAAACCATTTTTAACGGAAATATCGCGTATTTTATTTACTTTGTTGAACCTGACGTTTCGAACGCTTTGCAGCGTCTGTGGTCGCAGGAAGACTGGATGGATATCGATTTTTAATATCACAACTTCCTACTGACTAGTCTCGATCAGTTCCGTATTTATCTATTTTTTTTTTATACGTCGGGAGACATGCATGCATTAAGCCCACCTGATTTAATGTGGTTACAGTGAATAGAGCAGTAAATAGTCAGTAGATTAACCGGCCTAGTGACCAGCTGGTGGCTGGTTCCAATCCTGGCATGTACCACTAAATGTGTGTTTTCGGATTCATGTACATATTTGTTATTAGTAGAGATGCGCCGACCGAGTAACTCGTTTCAAATGAGGAGTCATTAATGTAATTTATTTGAGAAAGTATTATTTTCTCATCATGTAATCAATAAATAATTAAGAATATTTAATTTGGATCTATAACTACTTGTCACATAAAAAAAAAAATAAGAGTACAGCTAGGAGCACATCACGCTTCACTAAAAGTATTGTAGCTCTTGTAATGTACGGAATAGGAATGTCACACATGTCAAAGTGTTAAGCTTGAGGTGCACTTAACTGTACTTCCACTTGAAAATGCAATGAATTCTATAAATTAATAATGGAAATTTAATAGAGGCAAGCTAGAGTGGCGATGTACCACTCTTAAACTAAACGATGACTCGGTTCGGTGAAGATAAAACCGAGTATCTCTAGTAATCACCACTCACTTGGCGGTGAAGGGAAACCGCGACGGTTCCGAGTTCGAATCCTGGAGTGGACATGTACCAATAAATTCATCTCTTCGGATTCATATACATATTTGGCAGAGCTGCGATAGCCAGCGGAGCCACATTACCCTCAAAATTGCCGTTTGGGGTAGACTGATGTCATCCAGCTAGCGTTTAGATGGTAATAGTGAGAAACTCCAAAATCGACACACTAATAGCTAACATATTGTAGTTTTGTATCCTTTAATTTGAAATTTAAATGTTCGTTGGTGAGGAAGAACGGTCCAAAATCGTTCCAATTAGAAAAAAAAACATATGGGAAAACATATGGCCGGCCACTCTGCAGTGCAGAGTCTGCACTGCACTCCCATCAACAGAAAAAGTAACAGCACTCGTCGCTAGATGTCGTACAGGGTTCCATATATTTTTAAAAAATTAAAAATAAAATATTTAAATATTTTTTAAATTAAAAAAATATCAGCTCTGCCTACACAGCTTGCTGTTATTTACTAGTTGTAATTATCACACACAATGGCACTCAAGAGGGGAAGCCTATGTTCAGCAGTGGACGAATACAGGCTGAGATGATGACTACCAAGTTAGTTAACTACTACAAACTACTGTAGTATTATATTATCTTTGTGCAAACTTTCAAATGGCTTTAATATCAGAAATAAAAAAATGTTTTTCATTTCTGCAGTGGTTTTTTTTCAGGTTTGAAGGAGGTAGCCGGCAAGTAAAAATGACATCATTTAAAGTATTTTACACGTGCAGCTTATGAATAGCTACATGCAGAGGGCCATCAGCGCTCTAAAAGTTCAATATAATATTGGCTACCGGATGATGTTGGAGTTGGCTCGCTACGGCAGTGTGTCTGGTGTGTTCACGCTGGCCCATACAGATGATTTTTATGCCATTATACGGAAAAGAACTGCCTTGATGCAGGGCAGTTGCGGGCCAGCAGCAACTCCACCCTGAAGACAATAGCATGGAGGTATATACTCTCCTATTTTGTACAGTTGTGTTCGTAGATGTATTACTTTTATTTATTATGAAGGAAACAAACAGTCCTGTATAAATAATTTTACATTGCTTTTTTCCCAACAGACCTAAAGTTCCGAACACAAAGATTGTAACAAAGTTATAAATTGTAAAAATTAAATTCATGTATAGACTATTTGATAGGGTCTGATATAAATATTATTATATTTATTTTTAGAAGATGCGTTCATTTATTAGGATCGGTGAGGTCGGATCGGCTACCTAAGCTTAAGGACTTGGCGAAGATACTGGTTTTTGCATGTAGCAACTGCCCTCAGACCTTCGCAACCCAGAGGGTAAACCGGATCTTTCTAAGGTTATATCCTTCCCATGCCTTTTGAAAATATACAATTTCTTGGATATGTGGGTTTTCTCACAATGTTTTTCTTTCACCGCCGAGCAAGTGACAATTACACATACATACATAAGTCCGAAAACACGAATTTAGTGGTTCATGCCAGGATTCGAACCGCGGACCAGTTGATCACGAGGCCGGTTCTTTATCCACTGGACTGTCACTGCTCCATTTACGTTCGTAAGGAGTAAACTCCAGTAAACTCCACTCGTGCCTCGGAGTTGACACTTACATACTTTTTTTTATAAAAAAAAAGTATATTTGTCACCATTTGTATGGTGATAAATATTGATTATGATTAATTTTAATTAAATACATACATACACTTTTTAAAATGCTGGCCGATCCCCTGTTGTCAAACACTTCCAGAAAGAAACCAGTAAGCTCCTAACGAGTTGTGTTAAAATTAAGGTTTCAATGCATAAGCAATACTTCCTGTATTACAAACATTGATAGGTTACTGTAACCACTTAAAATCTGGAGGGAAATATTTTTGCATGTCTCGCGACATCTATAAAAAAAAATGTAAATACAAAATTGATGGAGGATGGGAGTTTGTAGGAAGTATTTGCTATAAATCTTATCAACAATACATTATCAAGTCTGAACTCTATTGCTCAGCTAGGAGTCATTGGTACCAATAAAAACATATGTTGAAAGGTCAATGCACCTTTGAACAAAGAGTTTGTGCAAGATTACTGGGTACTTGTGGAAATATTCATTGAGATTACTTTGTTTCTATGCAACATACTCTTAGTATCCAATGTTGCTATGTGATTATATACATTATTGATTTTATTATAGAAGAAAGTTCAGGGTGAGGTGTGTAAGGACTTCATCCTATGACCCTCGGTACTCTCTGCCCACCCGGCAAAAGACCTGGTGTGAACATATAAATAGATAGATTTTATTATATCCGGAAGAGTTAAGACTTTTCAAATTTTAAACGGGAACCATACTTAAATTTTTCAGGATAAAAAATAGCACATGGATTAATCCAGAATATACCATATTTGTATGGTATACTACATCAATATCCCTCCCACCATTTTTACGGGATACTGTAACATCTTCCTTACAAACTTTTACATTTACAGTATATACCCCTACATAAAAAATAGCGTGGAGTCAATGTACCTTTCTATTAGTGAAAAAATATTTAGAAAGGAATGAGTAGTTCTAAAGATTTCTCATCAACCAAACAAACATTACATCTTCATAATATTAATCCATATACAGGTTGTTCCGTATGGGCTAGAGATAATTTAAAATAACACATGGATTAATACAGAATATACCCTATTTGTATGGTATATACTTCATCATAATCACTCTCACCATTTTTATGGGATACTGTAACATCTCCATACATATAATACATGAAACTTCATTGACAAACATCGGCTTGACGATTGCACCCTCTTCCCATTTGGGATTGCAGCCATTTAAATGATCCCTCTGACAAAAAATAATAATTGCTACAATCTTGAGCTGTTATTTAATTAATTAAATTAACCAACCAAAAATAATATGATATGTTAATAAATTTATTCACCAAATTTGGCAACTAAACCATGGATTGGTAGAAAAATAATAAGTAAATAAAATACATAATACATGTAATACAAACCCCAATCAATATGTTGCTTAATTTTGGATATTTGTAACAGAGAAACATTGCTCAATGTTGCTCTTCTTTCTAGCTATATCCCATTTATTAATCCATTTATATTATCAGGGTCCACTACCTTAAGTCGAAGCATTTGTCGAAGATACTGATTTTTACATGGAACAATTGCAATGAAACTTCCATAACCCAGAGAGAAAACCAGACCGTTCTTAGGTCAGTTAGGTTAGTTAGGTCTTTCGATATATTTTTTCTTGGACATCAAACCCGGGACTGTGTGACAATAGAATGGTTATTTATCCACTGAATTGTCACTGCTCAGCATCTCCCAACTTATGTGTGAGAGAAAAACTGATTAGTGCAGTGTGATTATAAGTATCAATCACCATCTTTACACATCTTCCAAACGTTATTGAGTGGGGTACCAAAATAAAGTATTTTGAAAGATGGTCTCAAAAATATGTACAACCTACATATTCAATGCTACTTCTTAATTAATAAAACGTAATTTAATTAATTACCTTTATACTTAACATTTTATTCATTAATTCTGTATAAGTATTCGTTTCAAAGTGTTTTTATTAGAAATAAGACAGGTTTTTTAATTTGTTAATAAATATAACTTGCGCCAGTTATATATTAAAAAAAAATACATAAATTATTAATTTTAGCTTTAACAGGAAATCTGGTAATTTATATTTAATCAATTTTTATCATTCTATTGAATGATTGTCATTGCCAAGGAACATTCCATTAGCTCATCAGAACTATCAGGGTGTTCCCATTGAATTTTTAATCTAATAAGAATGCAGAAGTAAAATAAAATGAACAAAATATGGGGGTGGAGGAATGGAGCCCCACAATACACATTCAATCGCAGGCAAACCTTCCCTAAACAATAATTTATGCAGTAATGTAATACCCTTTGTATTAAATTACTGTGATATTAAAAGTAAAAGTATGTATAATCATAAACATATTATTAATATTTAAGATGTAGGAGAAGAGGAAGACCAAAACTCACATACATGACCAAATTGGTTGTTTTATCAGAAGGTGATATCCTAAAAATGGAGTCCTAGTAAACAGCGAGCGCGTGTGAGAAGAGCTATGAATGTCAAAGATGCTATGAAAGTGAGGTCTGTAATGAGTGCTATGGTACTCGGTTCTATTTGCCTACCCTACAGGGGAGCTGGTGTGAAGATATACAGACATTAACATTTATCTGTTATCAAAATGTGTCAGGAGCCCTAGGAACTGACAAACATGCATTAAAAGAACTATCAATGCTAAAGAAACAAGTGAGGCAGTGGAATCGAGGCATGTAATCCTTTCTACCTACCTTCCAAGAGACTTGGGACACAAGATATAGTAGATGTATAATGTTAGAAGCTATATACACACATCAAAAGTGTCTAGGGATCAAGCATTTTTATGCGGATTTCTTAAGATTGAGATGTGGCTTTGTAATAAAAAAATATATAAAATATATAAACGTATACGACACTGGAGAACCCCTGGACGCCAACAGCGATTAAAATCCTGCCAGGAAGTCCATCTTTATAGTGGTGGAACCATCATGGTATGGGCGGGTATTTGGATCGGCGGAAAAACTGAGTTGATTTGGATCAGAGGCAACCTCAACGCTCAAATTTATGCTGAGACGATTGTATCAGACGTCATCGTTCCTCTGCAAGTGCAAATCGGTCCCTTATTTCAGTTAATGCATGATAATGCACGACCGCACACCGCAAGAGTTGTAAGACAGACTCTCGCCGCAGCTAACATCAATGTCATGCCCTGGCCTGCTCAGTCGCCAGACTTGAACCCGATTGAGCATGCATGGGATATGCTACAGAGAAGAGCTCTGCCGAATATGGAGGGTATCCAGTCGCAAGAAGACCTTTTTTTGTTGTTGCAACGAACATGGGCGGCCATTCCACAGCGTGATTTGGATGAACTCATTTTGAGTATGCCAAACCGATGTTCTTGTGTTGTTAGTGTTCGCGGTAGAAACACGGATTATTAATTGTTTAAGTTACCCAATAAAATTTTAAAGAAAACTGTTATTTCAGTCTTTTTTTCGAACTTTAATGTTAGTGGTTCAAATGTCAAAAATCCCTTTATTATGAAAATGGCAAATTTCTTTATTAATGCAAAGGTGACTTGGTTTATCGTTACTGTAGATAAACGAAAACACTTTATTTGATGAATCCTTAAAGAAAATTTTAATTAATATCAATCAGGAGAAAAGTTATTGCAAAAATATATGTTGATCCCTAGACACTTTTGATGTGTGTATTTCAAGTAATTACATGTGTAATGTAAAAAATAACATTTATTTTCAGTTATCAGGCGACTTACATAATTGATATATCTTAAATTAGATAAATAATTTCTCAACCTTTCTAATGATATATTATAAACAATTAAGTGCAATTTCCATTTTTTGTGGAAAATTGGTTGTTTCAATTATACCAGTGTTACACAGTGCTCGAATGTGTCGTGAGAATCTGTATTTGGTTACACTCCACCCTATATAAATATACATTTAATGAAAGTCATTTGATCAGCACATTGTAAATATATGTGTATACAAGTATGTATATATGACTTTTACATACATTGTAATCAACAGTTATTATAAATAAAGACAAGTATAGTATACAATATACATTATATGTCTGTTTATTTTGGTACCACCAAGTAGGATCAAAAATCTATATTTTTATACCACTAAGGTGGTAAACAAGCATACGGGCTGCCTGACGGTAAACAGTCCCTGTAGCCTATTGTCAACCCTTTAAAACACTATCATTCATTTTCACACCTTTTTTGAAGAACCCCACGCTGTAGTACCTTGGGAAAACCTCGGCTGTGAGTTTATTCCACAACTGTACCTGATACCAATAGACTGGTGTGCTGCAAAAATAGTGTAAAGTGGATATCGTATAATGTTGCCAACAAGTAACTCACTGCTTACCAACAGGCCGATTCGTACATTCACAATTCATTCGTCGTCTGCCAACATAGAGGTATAAAAAAATACTGTTTCAATTGATAAGCAACCCTTTATGATTCTGAAACTAAAACACTGGTAATGTACGTGACCTTGTGGTTACGCGAACTTTGCCTTGACGGTTACCTTGTTCAACATTCGGATATTGCGATTCACAAAGCTTATTGCAGATTAACGTGCAAATGGACAGAGAGCACGAATTACTAAGAAACTCTTTGTTATCAAACAGAGTGCACTCCACACGTCATTGTACACCTAAAGCAACAACTGCGGCACAAACGCTGGACCATAGCCAAATAAATGAAAAAAAAAACAAAGTTAAATGAAGCTCCACTCACTTGATGTAAGATGGGAATTTCTCCTTACTGCAATCCTTCCCACGGACACGATACTCAACCGGACACTACTCATTATATCGCAGGCAAACGACTCACAAATAACATCAGCCTCTCGACGGCCGACAGATACCGATCACGGGAAAAATAGAAATTACAATAGTTGCCGTAATATGCCCGACGCAATTTTTATTGTTTGTCAGTGAGAGGTCTCTGTCATGACGCAACAGTTTTTAGTCAACATCAACACCGACACTATTACTATTCACAAAAACGCGATGTAAGTACGAAAATTGCACAGTCCTGTTTTTTTGGATGGTTTTACAAAAACAAATTTATTTTTGAGTTACTTGAGCGGCCATAGTGAAGTTCACAGCTGATTTTGATGTGAAAGAAATTGAAATTTTCTTGTACCACGTTGTTTCAACACTGCTGCTATCTAGTATTTAAATGAAAAATAATATGCTGTTTTACCATCACAATAAAAGTCAACCCAAGAACGTTCATACGGGAATCCCTACTCAGGACAGAATAAAATTTTTCGGAACTGAAGGGATTTAGTTGACATTAATATACCAACAGTACAGCGACAACTACAACGTGAAGGCAATAACAGCCGTACATAAACTAAATAGAATCCAAATGTCAGATTATTTTGGCATTTGGATGACGTTGACAGGATCATCTTCCCATACATCCATATCATGCACACGTATGTCAAACAAATAACACCCACACAGGCCTCGTAAGGCTTCGTAGATCCTGACAAAAGAACACTGCGGAACTTTTATTCGCCAACGTGGAAACCATTCGCCAAGAGCGTTTGCATGTTGCATAGAATGGAACTAAGCATGGAGCACTGAGGAAACGGGCACCATTTGCTTGAAAGTAAGAGCTCCGTGACGTGACGTAGTGTACTTGACAGACTGTCGAATATTTGTAATGGTACCCAAACTGCTCATTGATGAGAAATTTCTAAGTTCAATGAAGTTTTTGATTCGAATCGCTACGATAGCTCATAGACTTTCCTCGGGCATTTTACGAGGTTGATGGGGCTATAAAAGGGCGGTTTCTTTAGACATTTGTCTGATTTGGGAATACCAACTTCGTCTGCATGTTTCAACGAATATGAAAATCTGCCGTTTGTAAGGGCCACGTTAAATATCGCCACGAGAAGTACTAATAAAGTACGTGGGATGTATTTAAGGATCGTGTTTGAGATGCCGTCCGCTCCGGGAGCTTTCGAGCCCCAAATGTCCTTGATGATATATTTTTTTTGTTTTTTAATCATCGTTGAACGCTGTCGTTCAGTATGAGGTGGTCATGCAGCCCTACATAAAATTGCCTCACCATTCATCCCTAATGTATTTGATGGACTTGTTTACTTGGCATTGTAAATATCACATCTAAGAACAGTTCTGTTTTTGGGAGAAACGGCATGAGCACGTTGCCTTCTTTCCCTACACAGGTTCTCACAAGTTCCCAGGGAGTTCCCAATGTCGAGTGAACTTGACCGTTAAGATTTCTCACAGAGAACAAGTTAACAATAAAAAGTATGTATATACATCTTTACGCCAGGTCCCTTGCGGTGTAGGAAGAATGAACAGAGCGCCATAATACGCGGTCCTAACACACCTCATTCTTCAACATTCATAGCTCTTTTCAAACATTTCAGTCATGTCAGGACAGGTTCGTGCTGTCGGCTCTACTGTTATTCATCCTGTATCCGGACAGTTATCTTCAGGGAATAAGAAATAGAAATGTGGAAATCGAATGGGTGATTCAGAGGTGAACTGTTTGCCTAATGCAGATGATGCAACATTAATAGCAGAATCACCATCTGAACTACAAACACTAGTTACAATAACGAAAGATTTAATTGTATGAAGAAAGGCTTCAAAAAGATGACAGCAGCAGCGATAATATGTCAGAATCTGAAGATGAGCATTAATGTGAAGAAATCTCTGTTCAAAATGCAGTGTTTTCTGGGGTAGAATATCTTTGAACAGATTTTGGACTCCGATTAAAAACTATATTTTTAAATTTTTTTGCATACTTAACTTATCTCCATTCGAAATAGCTATCTAATTAATAACATGCCTACGCTTCTTAACCTTCGAGACAAATTGATAATAATATTTTCGATATTTTTTTCTATACAACGTCAGGAGGCATACAAGCATACGGTCCACCTGATGTAAAGCAGTTACCGTAGCCTACTAACGCTTCTAACATATATCACTCGCGCGATGCCTCCTCTGCTGCTTACACAGCAACTCCTTAGGAGCTTACTGATAACCTCACTCGCACGCAGGAACACAACAACCCTCCAGGGAGTTGTTATTTGGGTGCGGTTTTCTGTAAGGTGGAGGTACTTCCCCAGACGGGCTGCTTTGATGCGCCCTACATGTCATAAAACATTCAGAACAAGACAAACAGACATGTTCCTGCACACAAATGTTTGTCTTGTATGGGAATCGAACCGGGATACTCGTGAATGACGCGACTTTGACACCAACGCTCGTGGTTTGTGTCAAAGTCGCGTCATTCACGAGTATTCTTTATTAATATACACCTACCTAACGTCATAAATATTATGATTTTTATTAAAAAAAGTAAAAGTATCAGCAACGCTCTCATTTCTGGCAAACTCTTTTTTGCCAAGCTGTACAAGAAATCATCCATATGTTTGTCATACAAATAAGTTCATGCATACAAAACTTTGATTTACAATTACCCCATATAAATTGTATTATATCTGTTAAAGTCACTCGCTGCAATATCTTCGATGCAATAACACCTGACCACCCTTGATATTCGGATATGGTCTCTAATAGTGATGGGCGATAAATGATTCATTCGAATAATTATTCGAATGGGCAGGTATTCGAACTATTCGATTGTAGGAAAGAGCCATTCAAATTATTCGAATAAAAAAAACGTTCGCGTCAAAAATTAATTTGCGTCATTCGCATGAATTTGAATCATACTCTTTTTTTTGTCGCACTGTAAAAAATTGAAATTAAATGAAACTGCATAAATAAATTTATATATAATCAATGGAACGTTTCTCTAATTAGGCATCACAATTGTAAGTTTTTTTATGCACAGCTACCATTACAATAAATTTTAATAAAATAAATCAAATTACAAAATAAGTCTGTAAGCAAATAAAAACAGGTAACAAACACTAAACCTAAAATTAGAACATGTTGAATAGTGTTGGACTAAGAAAGAAGCATTCGATATTTTCATTCGAATGAATCATTTAGGTTAAAATCCTTTGAATATCGAATTATCATTGGAATGATTATTTTTCATTTGGATGACGATTGATCTTTCGAATACCACGAATCAAATCATTCGAATAATTCGATTGTTAATTTTTGGAACAATCGCTCATCACTAGTCTCTAAGTGATGTATGAAAATAGCCCATAGACTTTCCTATTATTCCAGGAGAAAGTTTCAAAATAGCAGTTAGATGGCAGCACTTCCTTTCAGTGAAGTGAATTTTTATGAACATCGAAGTAAAAATAATGAAATAAATAATAAAAAAATCTCGTAATTTGAAACATTGCAATAATTCCCCGAATTGATTTTGAATAAAAGATGTAACCCCTTAATTATACATATACAAAAATTAATTCTACTATTTCTCACCAGGGATATACGTGTCCCAAAGTAATATCCAATCCAGAAGTAATCGTTACACAAACAGATAAGAGATAGCGCTAGAAGCACCGCAAAGGAATACCTTGACCTATGGATTTTAACCTGTTACAATACATGCCTGCGAGAGTAAAAAAGAAACGAGTTTTGTACTAATATCCTTCAATTCTATAATCGAAAAATCTCAATGCGAGCCAAGCTAGCTAATGAGTCGTGACATGTTCTTTCAGACATGCCCGTTCACTTATGAGTGAAACTGCTTATCACTCATTGCAAGATGAGAATGTACATTTCTCCTTGCAGACATGTCACGACTCATTAGCAGCAGGTGACACGACTCATTAGCTTGGTAATGTATTGCAAGCATTTATGTAGCAATGATATGTACGAGTATAATGATATCAAGATGGTGAGGCTGAAATTTAAGTTCAGAACTCATCGGCTGGTATCAATTTGAACAGCTCTTCCGAACACGCCCTATGATACCATTTATACAATACACAAAGAGAAGCAACATCTCTTCGTGTACAAAGCGAGTCCAGCCGAGCGGAGACCACTGGGTCGCGTCTCTACGTTGTATGCAACCAAATGGAGTAAGCAAATTTTGCGTAAATGTGAACTGTGAGGCCAGACCTGGTCCTTATAAAGTTGAAGGCGATGTTGAGGTGTGATCACACCAATCTTCTTGGACGCCAACTTAGCCTTGCTCTCCAGATGACCGCGAAACTATACATCGCTCCATATTTCGACACCCAGGATACCGATGCTAGGCGTAAAGCTGAGGGGTATACTTTCTAATCGAGGAGCTACGATAAATGGGGACTTTTTCACGGTAAATTCAGTCTACTTCAATCCAAGACCTGTTCTAGTGATGTCTTAATTTCAGACACAGGCTGTGATCGGCACTCATTGACGCAATCCCGAAAGAAATTGGCTTGGCCAGTGTATCTTGCGTCCACCGTCCTATCATCCGCGTAGCAATGAATGTTACACACGTGCAACATGTCATTGATATGCAGAAGGAACAGAGTGGGAGACAACACATAGCCTTGTAGGATGCCAGCGTTCAGGGTCAATAATTCTGAACATGCATCGTCAACTACGACCTTGATGCTCCGCCCAATGGGAAAACTGGTAATCCATACATATTTTTTTTCGGGTAGCCCAAAAGAAGGAAGCTTTGGGAGAAGTGCTTTGTGCCACACACGATCGACGGCCTTTGCTATGTCCAAACTAACAGCTAAAGCTTCGCCTTTGCTTCCTGCTCCGCTCAGCGGTGGGTCAAGTATACCAGAAGATCGCCAGCCGAGCTGCCACGGCGGAAGCCGTATTGGCGATCACTTATCAGCAAGCGATCATCTAAGTAGTCTAAGAGTTGCTGGTTCATGATATTTTCCATGATTATGGAAAATATGGGAGTTATTGCTATAGGCCTATAATTGGACGGATCCGAGCAAGCACCTTTTTTAGGGAGCGGGTGCACCAAAGCCTCCTTCCATGAGCTGGGAACTGCACCAAGCGAATAGGAATAACGAAAGAGGTGCGTTAGAATCGGAGCTAACTCCGGAGCACACATCTTCAACACAATGGGTGTAATTCTATCCCTCCCGCTCGTGATTTATGAATGTTCAGGGAGATAAGGTCTCTACGGACATCTTTTTGTGAGAAATGAATTTCTGGCATAGAGCTCTCACACCGCGGTATAGTCGGTGGTGTTCCTCCCTGGTCATCAAGGGTCGAGTTGGATGCAAAAAGAGAGCCCAGGAGATCGGCTTTCTCCTTTGCACTATGGGTCAGCGATTCATCCACTTTGCGCAACGAAAGAAACTTTGACTGACAGAAGTTACCCTGCTATGCAATTCTGTAAGAGCAAACGTCCTTACATCCTCGGAAACATCGGCTGTTACAGCCTTGAACACAAAATTGCAATTCTTTGGTGTCGCTTTTCATGGTTGTGCGACACTAGCGCCGCAAGCTGCGTTTGGAATTGGAATTCTACAAGGCAAACAGCCTCGCGTACGCTTACAGCCTTATAGAATATCAAATAATTTAGCCGTGATCGCAGTAGACAATGTCAAAGCTGTGACATCTGTGATCACAGCGACGCGCACAGCCATTACGAGTCGCTGAACAGCTTTGGTTAGAAATAGGGCGTGTTTACTCTTTGTCTCCTTTGTTTTGTGATCTCCTTTATCTATTCGACGTGGCAATGGTAACACTGACTAATATTGTCAAACTCTCATGTCAAATCAAACAAAATGAATCTGTGATGAAAATTGTGCAAAATGGCTGAGACAGAAACTGAGAATAACAGTAATATTAGACCCGATCGAAATAATAAGGGAACTTTGGCGAATAATGGTCCCCGTCGGGTTACTATTTATAAAACAGAGACTGGTTTTGGTTTTAACGTTCGCGGTCAAGTGTCTGAGGGTGGACAGTTAAGATCGATCAATGGGGAACTTTATGCACCCCTGCAGCACGTCAGCGCCGTTCTGGAGCAAGGAGCAGCCGAGCAAGCCGGCATCAGAAAAGGAGACAGAATCCTCGAGGTGTAAGTACCTAAAATAATAGCAGTTTGATTGATAAATGCGTGGGGGTCATGTTGTAACTTCCATAATTTTCCCAGCATTGTTTGTGAATTTCAACCTAGCAACGCACTTTCCGCCGGCTATTTATGCGATATTATGGCCGTGGGCTTGGTTTCAAGCCCCCAGAAATGACTTACTTCGATTACTATTGCTCATAGTTCAATTGATAATTTACATAAGCATGATTCATACTGTAAACCCGTTTTTGTTTTTCAATGAAAGTCTTCTAGATTTGAAATTACGTGAGCGGGCTTTTTCACTTCCTTATTATTTATTGTGTGTATGAACACAATAAATACACATAAAGAAGTGGGAAAAAGCTATTTCATTAGATTTCTGTATATAATGGATTTTTTAAGTATTTTATATGGATACAATAATTTAATACTGTTACTAGATGGTTAGAAATAAGTTTGACAGAGTCAGATTTGAGAGAGTAAGGGGCCAGGGAAACATCCGTCAGCCAAAAGGAGTACTGCTTCTGTATCCATGATAGGTTATTTCTTAGATGATGTTTAATCTCTCATTACCCGCGGGCCGCTTTTCCGCCAAGAAATGTATGGGAAAACGTATATAACGGGGTCTCACAGGTTAAGATATTGTTCAAAAGCCTTAACAGGAGGTTGGGGTCATTTATTATGTCATGTAAATATGGTATGTTCAAATTTAAAAATAATACATAATTAAGTAGTTAATGTATTACAACTGTGTTTAATATAAAATAAATTTAATTTTATTATTTAATTTTAACAGACTTTGACAATACAGACTGTTTAAATAAATAAGACCAATTACATTAGATCACCGACTTTGAACTTTGGAACCCTGGGTGTGATTTTTTTTCTTCAAAATTGATAATAATATTTTCGATATTTTTTTTTATACAACATCGTGAGGCATACAAGCATACTTCCCAACTGATGTAAAGCAGTTATCTTAGCCTATGAATGCTTGCAACATATTAAGTATCACTTTTGCGATGTTGCTGCTGCTAACACAGCTACTCCTTAAGAGTTTACTGGTGACCTTACTCACGCGCAGCAACAGGACAAATCCATTTAGTTGTGATTTTTTGTGAGGTGGAGGTATTTCCCCAGACAGGCTGTTTTGAAGCGCCCTACCTCTCTTAACCCGTCAGACCCGGGTTTACCGTTATTCCATATATATGTCCATATATGCGAGTGGTATAATTATGCCAGTCGGATCTCGCCGGGTTAAAATGTAGCTAGAATAAGTAAGTGAGGTTCAATGTCATCTGCAGAATATTCATCTTCCATATCCTGCATTTGCACATGATGCTTAAATTTTTTTGCTTGATTTACGTTTTCCAGGAGTAACACTTTTCAAAACACTTCAATTGATAAGAATGTATGAGAAGAACCTGCCCTGATAGTAACCTGCTTCACTCTGTTCGCTAGTTTTCACATGTTGCGTGACAGACAGACATACAAGAATGAAATTAAATATGTCTTTTGTATGTATGACTAGCTGCTGCCCGTGGCTCCCCCCGCGTGGAGTCAAATAACGTAGCCTATGTGTTAATCCAGATCATAATCTATGTGCCAAATTTCATTCAAATCCGTTCAGCCGTTTAAGCGTGAAAGAGCAACAAACATCCATCCATACATACAAACTTTTGCATTTATAATATTAGTAGGATAGAGTTCAGCTACATAAAAAGTATTCATTAGAGTGTGACTCCAATATTATATTATTATATGTATAAATGTACTGAATTTGTCACAGCTATTAATGATTTGTTGGTTCTGCCAACTAGTATATTTAAATATTTCCACATCGTTGGCCAGACATGTGTGATAACAAATCAGTTGTTAGTGTTGACATATTGTATTTACCAGATGCTCCTCCCTAGGTTCAGTTGGAATCTTATGTCTGGGTTACATTGATGAAGTTTTATTGAATTTCACTAACCTTCATTCTTATGCTAAAGTTCTTTTTAGGAAACATGAAAATTGGTTAGGCTCTGTTTTCAGCTTTCATGGTAGAAATTCCTATATTAAAATATTATTAAATACCTGTGATTCAAAATAAATCAAGTATATACTAGTATTTTCGCCTAATTCTGAGACTTAACTAGCGGACCCTGCCAATCCTAAGGGATTAGGAAATGGGATAATGCTAGGAAGAAGATTGATAACCGCTGATGTGGAGTGAGTCCAGGGAATATTGTGAGTGAGGCATTGGGCAAACTTTCTTGGTTGTAAAACTTGAGCGAGAAGGGAATACTTAATAATATAGACACTAACGTGGTGATCCCAACACTAATGGTATGGAAGCAAGAGCTGGATTTGGCAGAGATAGCATAGCAGCATTAGAGGTAGCATAGTAGCATAGCAGAGGTTGTAGAATAAACATTATTGAAATTATACATTGTGCAAATTTTGCAGTGTAATACTTGCAGTGTAATGCTTGCAGTGACAGCCCAGTGGATAACAATAAAACAAGCCTGGCATGTACCACTAAACTTATGTTTTCGGATTTATGTACTTATTTGTAATTATCACTTACTTGAATGTGATGTAAAACATCTGAGGAAACCAACACATCCTATAAATTTATTAGCGAGGTCTGGTTTTTTCACTGGGTTGTTTAGGTCTGATGGCGGTTGTTCCATGTCAAAATCAGTATCTTCACCAAATCTTAAAGGCTTAGGTAGTGGCCCCGGCAATCCTAATGGATTAGGAAATGGGATAAGATGCTAAGAAGAGGTGTTAATATAAGAAGGGGAATGCTGCATTGGTTTGGACATCTAGAAAGAATGCAAGAGGAAAGAATAACAAAACAGATGTCCAATTGGTAATGAAAAATTAGATGGTGGCAGGAACCGTCGGAACTAGTGTGTGTCCATAAAAAAGCTATGAATTTTAAAGAATTGAGTAAGGTGTGCAAGGAAAGAGATAGTGGTGCTCGGTCATGACTGCCTACCCCGCAAGGAACTCAATAAACAATATTGTCTCTGTTTGCAACAGGACTTTCTACAGCTTCCATGTACACCACATAGAAGGTGACACTTTTGTTTACTTTACTTTCTTATAAAGGTTATGATATTTAAACTAGAAACCGGCGAGCGTGCATGAGAAGAGCAATGAATGTTAAAGAAGCGAGTGAGATATGTAAGGATCGAGTAACGTGGCGCTCGGTTCTCTCTGCCTACCCCGCAAGGGATTTGGCGTGAAGTTATAGATATATAGTTATGATATTTCTAAGTGCAACAAAATATATATAAGTCTTAGCAAGCTGATGATGAAAATCTAGAACCAATAAGTATACCAGTATGCAAATTATTCTTGCTTCTAAGATTTTCACTTAATTTTGAAAACATCATCGTCATCATCCGAGTGTTAATCCTGGTGGAGTGGATCCTCTCTGGCTGTTACTCCTCTACTTTGCATTTTCCACCAGTCCGTGAATTTTGAAAACAATATTATATTTTTATGAGCATACATTATATCTTCATAGATATATTGTCAAGTTCCTTGAGGGCCTTACTGGTGCCAATTTTTTAATAGTGCCCATGGCTCTCTTTTACCCATCATGCATTCTGTAGACTGAGGCAGGATATAGGAAAATGTGCACACAGCGTTCTACATTTGATTGGCTTGTTTGAACTAGATAAACAACAATCAAAACTACCCTTTGTGTTTAAGCCATTTATCGACAAACAGCAAAACAACTCGAATTTTTTTATTTCTAACCAAAATGGGAAATTTTCAAACGTACGGGACGCACCAGGGGTTAAGTTTGTGAGATAATAATTGTTTCAGGTTTTACATAATACCATTGTATTCTTGAGATGAAAATGCTCCCATATACTATGTCACTGAGGCTTTGGTGATGTTGAACGTCTGTTCCAAACTGATGGACTCCCAGCGAATCACTCTGGTATAGCAAACTGTCTAACTAACGACCAATTGAAGGTCCTCATAACTGCCTGGTGAAGATTAGGGTATAAATTCTATGCAGTTAAACAAAAGAGATTTATTGATATGGAATTTTAATAAAACAAATTGTGATCAGTAACAGCTCAGTGGTAAAAGAACAGGCTTATTGATCAACTGATCCCTGTTCGAATTCCGGAATGTACCACTAATTTCGTGTTATAGGATTTATGTAGTAGGTAAGTAGGAAAACATTGTGAGCAAACCCGCATGCAAAGAAGAATTTAATGGAACTGAAATATGTCGCGGAAATAGTGCCTGGATTAGGTGTTATGTTTTTTAATTCGATAAAAAATCCGCCCAACTGCACTACCGACTGTACATTAGACTAGATCACTAGACTAAGGGGCATAAGGGGCTATCTATCATAGAGTAAAAAAATAATTTTATTCTTTACTTTTATTTTTGTTATAAATATTATTTCTTTCTGAGAGAGCTCGATGGCGTCGTTGCGCGTGTCATTCTAACCGAACACGCAAGTTAAGCAACGTCGACCGCAGCCTGTCTATGGATGGCTTTAACTATCTCGAGTTTCTCCGTTCGGAGGGCACGTTCGGTTCCGGTTGTTGTCGATAGATGACAGTCGTTAAGCTAAGTCAGCGGCCCTCGGGCGGTTTGAAAACACCTCCGCCAATCCGCATTTGAGCAGCGTGGTGGAGTACACTCTAAACCCCTTCGGTTGAAGGGAGACCCGTATCCCTGCAGCGGAGTGAGGGTTGATGAGCGTATGGTATTTTTTATTGTTTACCCCGCAATGGAGTTTGCGTAATGATGTACTAGTAGTAGTAACTAGTCCTAGCGATCCTAGTAACATACGCGGCAACACAAGGGCGTAGAAATAACCTCTCAGAGTCGGCGAGCACATAGAAAGAGCTTTGAGTGTTGAATAAGCGTGAGATGTGTAAGGAATAAATCGTGTGGCATTCGATTCTCTGCCTTTTTTATACCACTAAGGTGGAAAACAAACATACGGCCCGCCTGATGGTAAACAGTCACCATAGCCTACAGACATTGCAACACCAGGGTGTCACTCATGCGTTGCCGACCCTCTAAACACCTCTTTACGGCTTTCTTGTAGAACCCCATGTTGTAGTCCCCTGGGAAAATCTGGGCTAGGAGTTCAGTCCACAACTTGAGAGTTCTCAAAAACTTTTCTGGAACCGCACAGTACGCGACCATTGCGGTTCCAGCGGGACTCCAGAGGTTGAACTACCCGCCGCACAGTGGATTGAGTCCATACGAATGCTTGGACGTCGCATTATGTTGCATGTTATACCAATATCTCTTCAACTGAAAGAGGTTTTCTTTCACGAACCCTGCGTTATATAACTGCATACCAACGTTATCTCAAGATACTAGACACTGAAAGATAACTCGCCGCAAACTGAAATTTCACCCTCACCATTATGTTTGGCGGGGTCTCCTACTTAAGCTTAAGGATTTGCTGATGATATTAACTTTGACATAGAGCGACTGCCGTCAAACCTCCGTAACCGAGAGGGGAAACCAGATCTTTCTTAGGCACACGTCTTTTTAAATATAATTGAATAATATATATAGGATAAATAATATATATAATTAATATATATAGGACGTGCGGATTTATTACCTCGCGATGGTTTTCCATCACCGCCGAGCAAGGGATCATTACAAATATGTACATGAATCTGTGAACACGAATTTAGTGGTACATGCTCCAACAAGTCCGCGCATGGCTGTACTCCGCGGTCACAAAAACGTTGTGTATTAGCGCCTAAATATTTGCAATTCGAGTATAATGGCCAATGGGAGAATATTTTCAGCAGCAAGGCGACAAGTGCCGCCATGTTGATCCACCAACTAACCGATAAGAGCTGCGTGTTCTACTTTTTTTATACAGCGTCGAGAGGCATACAACCAGTGGCGGCTGTACCTTAAGTGCGCTCGTGCGCTGAACCACCAATTCAAAAGAATTAAAAATGACAAAATATTAAATTTAATTCTTAAATATTAAAATTAATCTTTAAATTACCATATTAATATTTATTTTATAAACATACAAAAACATAATATAACAAATAAAAGACAAAACAATTTAAGCGCTTTGGTAAACTACATAAGACTTATTTTCCCTGTAAAGAAAAATTCTCGTGCGCTTCGGCGAGCGCACGAGGACTGCTAGTATAACTTGTATGAGTTACGAGCTAATATGCCTGACGCGTGAAACAAAAGATAGTTCATAGAAATGTACCGAGAAATGAGTCGGTTCTCGTGCGCCGCACGTGCGAATCGAAGATTACCGAGAGCAGCCGATGTTTGACGAAATTTGAAATTTGAGTTCGACGGCGGCCATGATGGACCTCTCCTTATCAGTATAGTTTCGCTGTATCTGTGACGCGTTAATTTTTGTTTGTTTATATTAAATAATTGTCTTTTTTTTAATTTACATCTTTTATGTAAATTGTTGATTTGTTGCAATTTCTAATATTAATACTTGGTGAGCAAGTAAAGTGCACCACTAGTTCGATAACCCACCAGCCGCCACTGCATACAACCATACGGCCCACCTGATGTAAAGCAGTTACCGTAGTCTATTAACACTTGTAATGTATTAAGTATCACTCGCGCGATGCCTCCTCTCCTGCTCACACAGCAACTCCTTAGGAGCTTACTGGTGACCTCACTCACACGCAGGAACACAACAACCCTCTAGGGAGTTGTTATTTGGTTGCGGTTTTTCTGTGAGGTGGAGGTACTTCCCCAGACGGGCTGCTTTGATGCGTCCTGCCTCTCTTTAAACATCCAAACCAAGATAAACCGACATGTTCATGCACACAAATTTTTGTCTTGTGTGGGAGTGGGTGGGAATCGGAACCCACGGGTGTCAAAGTCGCGTCATTCACGACTGAGCCACCGAGCTCGTCAAAGTCGGGATCTACTTTACCCCGACCCGTAGCTGTAAATTGAGTTACTACGTAAAATCGGTCCCGTCGTGTCTCCATAGGTTTTGAGCTGCATTCCGACCAATTATTCGACATGACGCCCCCAGCTTCCTTCTACAATCACGAGAGGGAAAACCTCGGCAGAGAGTTGCCGAGGGTTTCCCAATGGACTACAGCAATTGGTTCTACACAAAAAGGGCGTGGGGAGGTATATCTAGTGTCGGTAAGGCACGAAAGGCACTCCATACTAACTGAGAGGCCGTACGGTTGACACTTCAGTGATATAAAAAGACGGGTCCACAGTTCAAAGTTGAATCAGTTATCAGAACCAATTTGCGTGGTATCAGGACGGCGCGGTCACCAACTCTGTGCATGTCCATTGGGCAATATTTTTTTTGTCTATAGCTTTGATATCTGTGCCCTAAATACGTCTTATCTAGTGCACACTATGCACTGGAATGCAACGGTACATGCGATTTTGTCTGACTCGAAGTCCTGTTTAGATTTTAGGAGTATTCTAGACGAGCTCGGTGGTACATTGGTTAGTAACGCTACTTTGACATTAACGCTCGTGGGTTCGATTTTCCACACAGGACGAATATTTGTGTGCACGAATGTGGGGTTTACTGTTAATCATAACGAAGCGGGCAACCCTGGCACGCGCAAGTAATAATATCTAAAAAGATTGCCCGACATAATTATAAAGAAGAAGTTTTTAACCCGTGACGCGTCCTGTAGACTAAGGCCGGATATAAGAAAAATGTGCTCACTGCGTCCCATATCCGCCCTCACTATCACTCTACAGACTAGTTCGTTCACTATTGAAAAAATATTGAAATTATCAAGTGACGTAGTAGTTTTTGTACAGTGTAGGCCATTTATCGACAATTATTACGATATGTAATCCTCACTTATCCCACTGCAGGATACGGGTCTCCCTTCAACCGAAGGGATAAGTTGATTTTGCATATTTCCACTTGTAATTATCATAACCCTTAAGGTTATATTATCTTGCAGACTTAGTGACTAGGTACTTAAAAAGAGTGTAGAGCCTAAGCCTAGTTTTGTAACTTGTTGCAATAAAACATTAGTCTAGAATTCAATGGGTATTACCTATCCACCTTAAGATTAGGAGTCCGATGCTCCTCTGTGTTATCTTGTGGCATTTAGATTATTATTAGGAGAGAGTGGCGCCCGGGGAAGAACATTTTAACGTGCTTTCTATTCTTATTTTCTCTCTCCTCAACAATTGTGGTGGTCCATAGAGGCATCCCCCAGTTTGTACACTTTCTTTCCGGATTCCAGCCTCTTACATATAATAATAAAACACTTAGTTTCTTTATAACAAGTATAAAAGTTTATTAAACCCAACAAAAATATAAAACATAATATCGTTTATAACATGACAATTCGCATAGCATACTCCACCACGCTGCTCAAATGCGGATTGGCGGAAGTCAGTGTTTTCAAGCCACCCGAGGGCGAGTGACATAGCTTAACGACTGTCATCTATCGATAACAGCCGGGACCGACGAGAAACTAGAGATAGTTAAACGCATCTATAGATAGGCTGCGGTGGACGTTGCTTAACTATATGTAAACGGCACTATAATTATTCAAAACAACTCAAAAGTGGAAAGATATAGGAGCTGAGAAACGCAAAGTCTCTTCTACTACGACCAATTTGGTCGTGTGATCTCAGGAGGTGATGCCAGAAACTGTGAAAGAAAAGAAAATAAAGTGTTTGCACATTGTGTGAGACTTTTAAAAATGATGCCATCTCAGCGAACTTATAAAGCACACCTCTGCTGCTAACACAACAACCCTCTAGGGAGTTTGTTGTTTGGCAGCGGTTTTTTGCGAGGTTGAGATGCTTACCCAGATGGGCTGCTTTGATGTGCCCAACCTCTCTTAAAACACCCAGACCAGTACAAATAGACATGGTAATGCACACAAATGTTTAGTAATTGAACCCACGAGCGTTGGTATCAAAGAAGCGTAACAGCGCGTTTCACCACTGCGCCAAAAGGCTTGCATCAGCAAGAATCGAACCCACGTTCCTTAGCCACTGCTAGTAGACCCAAATCAAATAAATGACGGACTAACTAATGATCTGGTGGAACCCGGAATGAACCAGATGTCTTGAATGCCCTTCCGTCCTGGCAATGGCCTCTGGCCCGTGCATACAGTATGATAACCGAATCAGAGATAAGCACTAAATACTTACTGCTACCCTAAGATGTTTTTATAGTCATAGATACGTTGTACACGCTCTAGAATGGCAATACGAAAGTAAGGTAATTGCCCACCTCGCATTCAGTTGGGCACGCTCTCGCGTCACGTCTATACGTACTTCGCCACAAAGCGTAAATAAGTTATTTCTGGCAAAAATGCCTTCCTGTGTTTTTAGATGGTCCACAAATTACACGGCAACTGTTAAAGACAAGGAAAATGTGTCATTTCTTTTGTAAGTACAGTTTTTTTTATTAAAAACATAGTAAATGTATTTAGTTTTTAGCAATATTAAAGCGGGCCTAGTGGCAGCCGTTGCTAGGGGAAGTTGAGGAAAATTTAACTATCACGTTATGAACACAGAATTGTGAATTAAATTTATTCCTAACTTTGTTTTATATTAAGTAATACGCCTACCTACCTTATTTTCAATTATTAGATACTAGTAATACTCGACGTTCTAGAAAAGAATGAAGCGAATAGAATATTACTTATCATTTATTTCTTTCCATTTTAGATTATCTAGATGGTTTGATGAAAAAAAAATGGTTTTTTTTTATTCTACGTCGGGAGGCATATAAGCATACGGCCCACCTGCTGTGAAGCGGGTACCGTAGCGTATTAACGCTTGCGATATATTAATTATCACTCGCGCGATGCCTCCTCTGCTGCTTACACAACAACTCCTTGGGAGCTTACTGTTGACCAAACTCACACGTAGGAACACAACAACCCTCTAGGGAGTTGTTATTTGGCTGCGGTTTTTTGTGAGGTGGAGGTACTTCCCCAGATGGGCTGCTTTGATGCGCCCTACCTTTCTTAAAACATCCAGACCAAGACAAACAGACATGTTCATGCACACAAATGTTTGCCTTGTGTGGGAATCGAACCCACGAGCGTTGGTATCAAAGTCGCGTCATTCACGACTGAGCCACCGAGCTCGTCAAATTTCGAGTCGTCATTTAAAATGTTTCCTATATCGCAATGATGTAATTTCCTCTTTAAATTGTTATTTCCTAGAGCAATATCCGACTTATAATCACAGGCTTCACCTAATACGCGCTATTATAGTGAAGTTAAAATATATTTCGCGCATTAAAATAGTCTAGATTAGAAAACTGATTAAAAAAGACAAAAAGGAATAAGTTAAGTTTATTTGAGGGAATAATATTTTATCAAATATGTATTTTTTTTATTCACTCACAAACTAACTCGATATTATTTTATAATTTCATTGTTCACAATTCATATTACGAAAATAGATGTTTTGTACATAATTGGTTTTATTATTTTAAACACTAATTAAATCCAGAGCTTTTTCCCCAGTCTCCTCCATGTCGGTAAATCAGTGCTCGCGCCTATGAGCGCTCAGCAGCAATCAATACGTAACTAAAGATGTATATTCATCTCTTTCTAACGACAGGTATTCCCTATCATTTGTCTCTTTTTAGAGCAAAGTGTGATAATAAATAACTGTACGTAGATATAGTAGTACTTGCGCCATTTTAAAATACAAAAATGTTCGTGTATAACGTGTCTACCTTTGATACGTCGCTGCTGCTACCACGTTATTACTGTGGTTTTTATATACAACGTCTGGAGCTCTATAAGCATACGGCCCACCGGATGTAAAGCTCGTACCGTAGCCTATGAACGCTTGCAACACAATAAGTATCACTCGCACGATGCCACCTGTGCTGTTAACATAGCTACACCTTACTAGTGACCTTACCGAAATGAAAGCGGAATAAACGCGGTCGAGATGCGAGCGTCGATGACGGTGATGATGAAAGTGCTCTGTACATGTAGAAAGAATGCAGGATGAATGACGAAATAGATATATATATATACCTACAACGCGAAATTGGATGTAGGAGCTGTGAAAGGCTTGGACTCGTCTGCCGACGATGACCAGCTCGGAGGCGGAATGTTTAGCGAGTTGGTAGCGTACTTTGACACCAAGAAGAACACCTAGTGGGTTCGATTCCTACAAAGGACAAACGTTTGTGTGCGTGTACATGTCTCTTTGCCTTGGAGGGGTAAACAATCACATGGCGCGGACACTTCTCATTCGAAACGAAAAGTCTTCACACCAAGTGAAGCAAAATACGTATTTCTTTTGTTCTTTAGTCCATAGTTGTTCTGGCAAAGGGTCTTAAGTCTTAAGTTTAGAATCGTTTTTAGGGTTCCGTACCCAAAGGGGACCCTATTACTGAGACTCCGCTGTCCGTCCGTCCCTCTGTCTGTCTGTCACCAGCCTGTATCTCATGAACCGTGATAGTTAGACAGATGAAATTTTCACAGATGATGTATTTCTGTTGCCGCTATAACAACAAATACAAAAAAATAGAATAAAATAAATATTTAAGGGGGCTCCTATACAACAAACGTGATTTTTTTTTTGCTTGTTTTTGCTCGATATTGATAACGGCAACAGGTAGACGCTTCAAATATTCACAGAATATTTAGTTATATATTAACTTTAAAAAATAATAATTAAATTAAAATAAAACAAATATTTAAGGGGGGCTCCCATACAACAAACGTGATTTGCCGTTTTTATAGATAATGGTACGGAACTCTTCGTGGGCGAGTCCAACTCGCACTTAGCCGGTTTTTTTTCCTTAATTAAAAATTAAGAAGGGTTTTCTGAAGCTTAACTACAACCCGATAGTGAATTTTACAATATTATCTTCATGTTCTTCATTATTTTTAAGAGAGGTAGGGCGCATTAAAGCCGCACGTCTGGAGAAGTACCTCCACCTCACAGAAAACCGCAGACAAACTACAAACTCCCTAGAGGGTTATTGGGTTTCTGCGCGTGAGTGAGGTCACCAGTAAGCTCCTAAGGAGTCGCTGTGTAAGCAGCAGAGGAGGCACGGTTAGGAGTTACCGTGCCTCCTCTGCTGCTTACACTTCACAAGCCTACATGCTCTCGAGAATATTTCGAGTCAAAATGGCGTAATTTTAGAAATTAAGGACAAGAAATCATTTTGACCCAAAATCTGCGTTGGGAGATGTGCTTAAGCTACTGGAATGGAGAGGATTCGGTGTCAAAATCAACTGTCAGTATGTAACTTACCTTAGATTTGCAAATAATATAGTAACCATAGCGGAATCGCTGGAGGACCTGGGCTCAATGTTCGAAGACCTCTACAGAACATCCCAACGAATGGACCTTATGATAAACATGGACAACACGAAGAAGATGTTGAATGTAAAAGTTGTACCGACTCCGGTTTCAGCTCTCTGAGATCGGTTCTTCGGAGTACGTCCACTAGGTATGTTCAACTTCGACAAAAAGGTCTCTCGGCCAATCTGGCTCGGATGGCCAGCGTTTCGGAAATTGGGAAAGACTTTCTCGTCGAAAATACTTTAATGACTCAAAGTGAAAGTCTTCGGCCAGTGTTGCCAGTGATGACTTTATGTACAGAAACGTTGTCCTATGGCCCTCCGAGGAGTTGTTATTTGGCTGCGGTTTTCTGTGAGGTGGAGGTAATTCCCCAGATGGGCTGCTTTGATACGCCCTAATTCCCTTATGTTTTTTAGACCATACTGCATAGATAGCATAGATGTAAAATTTATGCAACTGGAACTTGTGACTATATTTTTTGTGACTATTCCTCAGAAGAGAATACTAAATACAGTATATAATACCGCGGCCATGTAGCACAAAAAGCTGGTTCCTGACCTTCTATACTCGAGGACCTCAAGAATGGCTGCACTGGCCCAAATATGCTGACATCGTGACCGAGTTCGGTCACCGATAACGATTCTACGGCGCACAACAAACACTAGCGACGCATATGTACACTAATTTGTACACATAATTAGTATAATTGGTTCAGTTAATACTTGCACTTCGCTTGGGACTCTGGTCGACGTGGCTCGTCTCGGCAGTGCACCACTATTAAATTCAATTTAAAAAAGTGAATTTTTAATTTCTGTGACTTATATACTTTACATGCAAACAGAAGTATATTATGTAAACGTTGCAGTCTTGTTATAGAAGCACCGAAGAATATTCAGTGTAAAAATAGATATTGTTACAGTTCTGTAATTTCCTCTGCTTACCACGCAAGGTACTTGGCGTAAAGATATATTAGTATATACTGTGTTTAAAATTATAAAGATGGAATAGACACTCTTTTCTTATGCAAACTCGTCAAATGTGCGCAGTAAACGGAAAAACTTAAGATGATATGAACTTTTAAAAAAAAAATTGAATAGTCTTTAGTGTCAATGGTTAACGAAACCTACGTGAGACTTCTAACAACATGTCAGTGCAGAGGGGAGGCGTTGGCAACTTTCGTTATTGTTTTTATTATTGTGCCAGCTCCGGTTTCGAGATCTATGATTTGGAGACGCCAGAGGAAACGGTAGCGGACATTTCAAGGTAATTTATATGATCGACATTTTAGTCTTTTGCATTATGCAATACATCACATGTGTTGCATAATGCAAAAGATGCCAAATTTGTATCTCCTTAACCGAACGATGATCTACAATTTATTTTGAATTGAGAAAGAAATATAATCTTCTACTGTCTAATCATTCTTCTATTTATTATACTGCTACCGTTTCCATATACTAGTTTACTATCTATATAACTAGTCATTCTTTCCGTCCATAGAGGAAAAACTCACCAAAGATTGTGTGCCGAATTATAAAATAGTTGAACAATATATGATCCCAGTGTACCCTGTACGCCATTTGTATATCTTAGCAATTGATCGATGATCATCAAATTACTCGTTCAATAGCTCGCATGAAAGTTCTGTCCGTCCTTCCTGAAGTTGCCTGGTACTGCTCCACACGAGAGCAATGGATCTTTACGACCCGCATAGTTAACATTAAGACAACACATACCACGCTGCCTGGCATTATAGACATGCCTTCCATATCATACGCGATTAATTCCATAGAAAAATGTATACGCTAAACTATATTACCTCTCATACCTTCTTCATCCAAAAGAACTGGTTACGTGATGTATCTGCGACAAGTACTGTAATATATTCACCATTTCGTTTTCCCATTTCACGTCGTAGTTTCATTTTGTTCATATCATTATGCAGTGACGTGCACTCCATATAGGCAAAAAGACATTGCCTACCCTATCTATTGATAAATACCATCCGATGTTTCTTAATTCTTAAACATAGTTTTTAACTAATATTTTGTATCAAAAACAAAAAATTAAAAACAGCTCCATCTATCGGTATCTGTGCAAGTTATTAAAATCATCGCTAGTTATATTTAAATCGCAGCTAGGCGCTAGTGTAGCACATCAATGTGCTACACTAGCGCCGCAATGGCAGCTTTTAACGGCAGAGACACAAACTATTTCTGTCTAAATTTACGTATGGCTGCCGTGTTCGTAATACAGATAGTGTAGTGTGCATTCCTGTATATACATTGCCCACAATAACACAAATAACGTACACAATCGCATAGTATGGACAATGTCTTTTCAGCTGAACTATAACGTAAATTACCGAAGTGTCGCGAACATTGCTTGCTACGTAACTATTTTAAAAATCGGCCAAGTGCGAGTCGGACTCGCGCACGAAGGGTTACGTACCATTATCTATAGAAACGGCGAAAAAATCACGTTTGTTGTATGGGAGCCCCCCTTATATATTTGTTTTATTTTCATTTAATTATTTATTCTTAAAGTGAATATATAACTAAATATTTTGTGAATATTTCAAGCGTCTACCTGTTGCCGTTATTAATATCGAGCAAAAATGAGCAAAAAAATCACGTTTGTTGTATGGGAGCCCCCTTAAATATTTATTTTATTCTAACTATCACGGTTCACGAGATACAGCCTGGTGACAGATGGACGGACGGACGGACGGCGGAGCCTCAGTAATAGGGTTCCGTTTTACCCTTTGGGTACGGAACCCTAAAAACTAGTTTGCTGCATATAATTATAGTGAAAGAAATTGCCATTTCTTTTTTTCGTATATAATTATGTTAAATTTTATTTTGTTTTTAAAACGGCCGCCATTGTTTTTGTTTTGAATCGATTGACTGGTAGCAGACAAAATAAGATTTTAAAGTTGATAAACACTGCGAAAGTTGTTCATGTGGTGTGTGTGTGTGTAGGGAAAATAAAAAATGATGCGTTTTCAAAACTATCTTTCGGTGAACAAAAACAAGTGATCACATACCTACATCATTATTTCCACAAGACTGGGTGACCAAAATCAACATGCTGTATTTTTTGGTAAGTTAAAAGCTTTAAAAAAATTCTGCCTACCCTGTCAAAAATCACTGTGCACGCCACTGTCATTATGCATGGTTAACTTATCTAGTCGATGCGAATCCAATATCAGACATGAAACAAGACAGGCGCGATAGAATTGTATTAAAAAAAATCGTCCAAGTGCGAGTCGGACTCGCACACTAAGGGTTCCGTACCATTATCTATAAAAACGGCAAAAAAATCACGTTTGTTGTATGGGAGCCCCCCTTAAATATTTGTTTTATTTTAATTTAATTATTAATTCTTAAAGTGAATATATAACTAAATATTTTGTGAATATTTCATGCATCTACCTGTTGCCGTTATCAATATCGAGCAAAAAAATCACGTTTGTTGTATGGGAGCCCCCTTAAATATTTATTTTATTCTATTTTTTAGTATTTCTTGTTATAGCGGCAACAGAAATACATCATCTGTAAAAATTTCAACTGTCTAACTATCACGGTTCATGAGATACAGCCTGGTGACAGACGGACGAACAGCGGAGCCTCAGTAACAAGGTTCCGTATTATCCTTTGGGTACGGAACCCCAATAATTGTAACGACTCGGGAAAGTATGTCTTATGGTGTACTTTCTGAAGTTTTGCATATACTACTCGTATATGACAGTATCTGGGTGAAAGGTGCATCGCTTGACATTACTTATTTTTTTTTCAGAATAGCTTCTTATACTCGTAGATAAATTTAGAAAGCAAACCCTTATCTAAAAACAAGATTTTTATTTATATCAGAAACGGCTCAAACAATTTCTATATTTGATAATATAGAAATTGTTTGAGCCGTTTCTGATATACACCAAATATATTTTTATATATATAAAAAGTTCGTCGTTTTAGGTAATACGATAACATTTTTGCGCATTTGAAGCCAAGACAAAGGAGATAATGTATAGACAGACGCGTGGCCCTTGGCCCGCGCCTCTTGCCTCAAGTTATCAAGTAAGTCCATTTTCTTGTTTTCGAAACGTATTTTCCAAGATAGCGCGCAGAAACTATTATAAACTAACAGTCGGTGATGTGGACATGCGTTATCTGCAAGCTCTTTGATCTTCGTCTATTTATAACATCTGATCCCACTAAAATCATAAATATAAAATAAGGCCAAGTTCTCAATAACACGTGGTCAAACTAGCCGAAGCCCGCGACTTCATCCGCTCATATCCCGGTATCTCGGTAGGAACCGCTTTTTCTACTTTCTTTCTTCTTCCTCGGCTTCTAAGGGTCGTATCGTGAGGTTGAAGGCGCTATAACCTTTCTCAAGAGTTGGGATATGAAATGAAAAAAAGAAAAGGTTTTTTAAATCCAACGGGTAGATCCAGAGATTAGCGCATTCAAACATACATACAAATACTTTCGCTTTGTATATTAGTCTAGTTAGAGCAAAGTTACGGACGGAATATGAGAAATTGGTCATAATTTGACAGTTTTGTAATGTTGACAACTCCTCAGGAGTTGTTTACTCCTGTCAGGAATGCGTACTACTGTCAGTCGTGTTTTATAGGACCAGCTCTTAAAGATTGACCGTGCATTATAAGAGTTATGAATATTAAAGAAGCGGGTGAGGTGAGGTACTGAGTATGTAGCGCTCGGTTCTCTCTGTCTGGCGAGAATATATTATATATACTGTATCTTCACGGATTCAACGCGTGCGTTTGAAATAAGATTTTTAGAGAAACACTGGCGTTGGGATAGTGATTAACTTTTTAGCTATCTATATGCTAACGAACCCTATTACTACTACCCTGTTACAACTAAGGCTTCGCTGTCTGTCTATCACAGGATTGTATCTTTCGAATCATAATGTTTTACAAAAATTGTATGACTATGGCCGCGATGCAGAATCACGTTTGTTGTTAGCAAGGTTCACCACCTTTAAAAATTTTATTACATGTTTACATAAATACCCTGTTTGGTTTAGCCCTGCACTTCTACATAGTATCGAAACGAAATCGAAAAGTTCAAATATAAGCGTTTCAAAATGTTCGGAAATCCTCGTGACTACGATGAATTTGCTCATTATAGTACCAAAAGTAATCACAATAGAGAGCTCTCTGAATGGCGATATGAAGGGATTTTGAAGGTTTATCAATAGTAAAAAGGGGGTGAACTAGATTCCTTTAACCATGGAGTATGAAGGTGTTTCCGCAACCAAACCCTCTGAAATATGTGAGCTCTTTTTAAATTATTTCGGTTCTGTTTTTGAAAATATTACTTCCGTCCCATTCATTTTTGTTCCGTCCGGTTCTTCTGAAATTCTCAGTATAATAAGCAACTCTCTAAGCGGCATTAATATTACACAAGAAACGATATTAAAAAAGATAAATAACTTAGACACGAATAAGGGTCCTGACTCAGACGAGATACCTGCCATATTTATTAAAATGTGCGAGTGAACTCATTGTACCACTCAAAGTATTATTTAATAAGTCGATCGAGTTTGGAACTTTTCCCACGCTCTGGAATGTATACAAATCGGGTGATAGGACTGATTGTGGAAACTATAACTATTAGTATATTATCTTGTCTTGCTAAACTATTTGAAAGTGTAGTTTCTGATGTTCTTTATAATCATGTCAAGCTCTATTTGCACTCACAATAGCACGGATTCGTAGCTAATAAATCTACTACCTCAAAACTACTTGTGTAGTGCTTTTGCCAAAAGACTGCAGGTGGACTCCATCTACACTGATTTCGCTAAAGTATTCGATTAGGTCGATCGTATAGTACTTTCCAAGAAACTGCCAGGCTTCGGTGTACATGGTTGTCTACTTCGCTGGTCTTATTTGAGTCGCAGTAGTCAGCTCGTTGCGGTTAAGGGTCATGTTTCTGAACCAGTCTTTGTTATCTCGGGGATACCTCATAACAGTCATTTAGGACCGTTATTGTTCGTCATTTCGATCTAGTTGATGTCCTGTCTTGCCCTTGCCTCCTTTATGTGGATGACCTTAAAGTATTTACCACTGTAAGCAATAATACAAACGCTTCCAGGTTACAGTTAGACCTAAACTTACTATCTGATTGGTGCGACAGGAACTTCATGCAGCTTAACATTGGTAAATGCTTCGTTATAACGTTCACCACGAAAACAGAAAAGCTCATATTTGACTATTCCCTCAAGGGCGAGATTTATGTTCGTAATCACTTCGCAGAAGATCTAGATGTGATTTTCGATGACAAGTTAACCTTTCGAGATCACTACGATAACATGCATATTTGTATGCTCTGTTTGTAGAGTAAGAAGTGGCTTGTGCTAATTGATTGTGAAAACCTGACTGCTTACCTACTTCTACAAATAAATGATTTGATTTGAACATTGTCGATCGTACCTCTCTGCTTGGATTTATCACGAGATCTACTAAACACTTTCGAAAGAGTAAGAGCATTATTTACCTTTACTACTCGCTCATATGTAGTGCTTTCGAATACAACTTCGCTGTCTGGTCTCCCTTCTATGAAGTTTGCAGTAATCGAATCGAAGGAGTTCAGAAGCGTTTTTTGTAAACTCACATTGTACAATTAACGTTTAAAGTATTATCATTTAGACCCACCATACGTACGACGTCAACATAATGAGCTAATGCTTCTCAAAAAGATTATTCACTGTCAGTTAGATTCCCCCTACCTTCTTTCTCTATTGAACTTCAACACCTGATTTAGGTATAGTAATCGCAATTACAATATTTTCTGTCTTCAATTATTCCTGAACAACACCTCGTATTACAATCCCATAGTCAGAATGTGCCGCTAATATAACGAAATTCTAGTATCTAACAGAGACATTGACATCTTCCACTTCACACTACCTCAATTCGGGAGAGATTGAAGGTCCAATTATCTCTTTCAAAATAAATAACTAATTAATATATATATTTTATTTGCTAAGCTACTCTTTTTTGTAATTTAGTATTGTTCGTTATATTTGTCATATAGTTAGAGTTGTTACACCGCGAGCAGCAGTCTCTAGTACACACATAATGTAAATTTTGCTATTAAGCTACTAGGTATATATATAATTTTGGTGACAATATCTGTTTTGTATGCTAATAAATAATAAAAAAAATCGTCTACGGATTTTCTAAATTGAATGTACTTTTAAGTAACTTTATTTTTAAAACAATAAGCAAAAATATGAGGCCATGTAAAGGTTGCACATTGTATAAAAAACTCATGTAAACAGTAAGCCCCTGAAAGATACTGTGTAAACAGTGGGAGTGCCATTTGTAAGCTTTCAAAGAGTACGACAATACACTTCAGGAATATCGTATGCTTGTTAACTGCTCGACGTCTGACATAATGAAACAAGAGTTATTCATATTCATCATATTCATATTCATCAGCCTGTTGGCTTTCACGCCACTAGGCTGTAGAGTAAATTACTAGTAAATCACCTGTTTTGCGGAATGTCTCTGATCTTCGATAAGTTTAGGGCGAGCAAGTTTCTCATTAACCAATTAAAGATGGCTAGGCATGCCTATTTCTGGCAATACATTCAATTAAAATTTAAGCACGTTTCCGCGTAATCATAACAAATAATATGCGTTTTATTTTCTAAGTCTAAGTTTACAAGAGAAACAGTGTTGGGTTGAGGATACTGCCTTGAGGCACTCCAATACAATTTTATTTTTGTTTCAGCAACGGCGTCAACGTCGAGGGCTCAACTCACAGACAAGTGGTGGACCTAATCAAGTCGGGTGGGGATTGCCTGACGCTGACAGTCATCTCCGTCACACAACGTGTAAGTGAACGAAATAGCTATACCCATTATAATCATTCGCCCCTAAACTATATACATTCATACCCTTTAAATCGCAAAAAGTAGAACGTACTTTGTTAATGCTTTTTAAATCCATTCCCATAAAGAATAAGCATGTACTCATAATACCTCGTTACGCCACATGAAGAATAAGTGACGCTTGCTTATTCTTCATGTGACGTGACTATTATTCGAAATTAGGACCTTTAATTCAATTAGCTCATGACCAGTTGCAGTGTTATCAGCGGGGGTGGTAACAATTAGCGATACTCTTTGTATTGCAAGCGTTCACACCTTACAATAGTTGCACTGTATGCTGGCTTGCCTCCCGACTATACATATATTAAAAAACCCCCCAATCATTGGCAATTTTTTTTAAACCGAGTCGTTGCTATTTCATATGGTCCACTTAATATGACGAACTCGGTGGTGTAGTGGTTAATAACGATATGTAGTATACTCGTATATCTATGTGTAATAACTAATAAGTATGTAATAGGGGTTCAAGTAGGAAATAGCCGTTTTATAGTAATAGATACTTTGAATCGACATTAAACCTTCGTGGTGTGAGCTTTTCGAGTGAAACTTTTTTCACATGATACCTATGATATTTTTTTTTATTTTTTAGGTTATTCTTTTAAAAAAATGTGCAACATTTGATTTTCGAATTTCAATTGTTTTTTAGGGTTCCGTACCCAAAGGGTAAAACGGAACCCTATTACTGAGGCTCCGCTGTCCGTCCGTCCGTCCGTCTGTCACCAGGCTGTATCTCATGAACCGTGATAGTTAGACAGTTGAAATTTTCACAGATGATGTATTTCTGTTGCCGCTATAACAACAAATACTAAAAAATAGAATAAAATAAATATTTAAGGGGGCTCCCATACAACAAACGTGTTTTTAGGGTTCCGTATCCAAAGGGTAAAACGGAACCCTATTACTGAGGCTCCGCTGTCCGTCCGTCCGTCCGTCCGTCTGTCACCAGGCTGTATCTCATGAACCGTGATAGTTAGACAGTTGAAATTTTCACAGCTGATGTATTTTTGTTGCCGCTATAACAACAAATACTAAAAAATAGAATAAAATAAATATTTAAGGGGGCTCCCATACAACAAACGTGATTTTTTATGCCGTTTTTATAGATAATGGTACGGAACCCTGCATGCGCGAGTCCGACTCGCACTTGGCCGATTTTTTTTTTTTTGCCGTTTTTATGGTACGGAACCCTTCGTGCGCGAGTCCGACTCGCACTTGGCCGATTTTTTAGGGTTCCGTACCCAAAGGGTAAAACGGAACCCTATTACTGAGGCTCCGCTGTCCGTCCGTCCGTCCGTCTGTCACCAGGCTGTATCTCATGAACCGTGATAGTTAGACAGTTGAAATTTTCACAGATGATGTATTTCTGTTGCCGCTAAAACAACAAATACTAAAAAATAGAATAAAATAAATATTTATGGGGGCTCCCATACAACTTTGTACTTTTGCAATGTTCGCATTACAAAGCAAAACCCGAAAAACTCTACTATTCCGATCTATGTATGATACATAGGCTTCCTTGCCTTAGGTATATTTTCTGCTCTCCGTAGATCCCTGCCTAACTAATGTTTGAATCTGATGGACCGCTTACTTGTTGCAATCGACCCCATTGGGTCGATATAGACCACTTTAGGAAGCACAGGTGTGGATTTTTGATGATAAAGATAAAAAATCTTTACTTGCCATTGGGCCCGCGCGGGCACTTAGACACGTATGTGGTACAACGATGTAAATAGTACGAGTATTAGTTGTAATAAATGGTTATCTATTCCGTGTATTGTTTAAATGCAATTTTCTCACGTAATTATCACTATTACCAGTAAACTAAACATGCCAATAGCATTTATGCGAACGTTGCAAGGACAGACTTCAATATGATCCGATACCAACGGCTCATTCGTTTAGGGTTGCGTAGCACACGCCGTAAAACGGTACGGAGAAACGTCAAAGGATCTAACAATGACGCACCTAACTTATTCAATGTCTAGTTAATGAACAGAAGTTATTTCGCTCAAGTAAAGTTTACCGGCAACTTGATTTAACTGACATTGTGTGCCGTTAGTTATAGCCGGCATTAGTTCGCACTTATCAGTTCATGCGTACTAGCGCACCCCTGCCGTTGTAAATCAGGCAGGTCGTACGCTTGTTTGGCACCTTAGTGGTACAAAAAAACCGTAGCACCGGCTCTAGTGAATGGCGAAAAACATGGAGATATATCAAAGGATCTTATACAATATCTTATACAATTTAAGAGAGGTAGGGCGCATCAAAGCAGCCCGTCTGGGGAAGTATCTCCACCTCACAGAAAACCGCAGCCAAATAACAACTCCCTAGAGGGTTGTTGTGTTCCTGCGTGTGAGTGAGGTCACCAGTAAGCTCCCAAGGAGCTGCTGTGTAAGCAGCAGAGGAGGCATCGCCCGAGCCCGCTACGATACCCGCTTTATATCAGGTGGGCCGTATGCTCGTATGCCTCCCGACGTAGTATTTAAAAAAAGACCCATCTTGTTGAATATCTATTTAATTGTTTCGCGAGTTATAGAGCAGAATTAAAATTCACAGGTAATTTGATTTAACTTACAATGTCTTCCACCACCAGATAGTTCATGCGAGCTAGAGCCGGCCGGCAAGCACCGAGGGTTCTGGCAGACGTCAGTTAATATGAACTAACCAGTGGGACCGGCATTGTATGCCTCCTAATTGAGTTATTCAATGTCAAACTCTTTACATGTAAAATGTTGCAAACTACCAATGGTTTCAATTTCATTCAGGAGGCAGAGCGTCTAGAGCCATGCGACGACGGATCAGCGCCCGTTGGGGTGATAGGGGGAGCTGCCAACTCCAGGGCGACAGTGTACCAGCGCTACGACTACACGGACAAGAGGTCCCTGCCGGTGTCCATCCCGGACTACCGGGTGGTGATGGAGCGGAACACGGGCCGCTCGTACATAGCCTTCAACGTGCACATGGCCGGGAGGCACCTCTGCAGCCGGAGGTATAGGGAGTTCGCCGCGCTGCACCAGCAGTTAAGGAAGGAGTTCTTAGGTGAGTGCTTTTATTCTACACCGTCGGTAGACATACAAGCATACGGCCCGCTTGATGTAAAGCGGCTACCATAGCGTATAAACGCTTGCAGTACATTAAGTATCACTCGCGCGTTGCCACCTCTGCTGCTAACACAGCAACTCCATAGGAGCTTACTGGTGACCTCACTCACACGCAGGAACGCAACAATCCGATAGGGAGTTGTTATTTGGCTGTGGTTTTCTGTGAGGTGGAGGTACTTCCTCAGACGGGCTTCGGCCCTACCTCTCTTGAGTAATTTTTTTTACATGAATATATCTTTAAATATCCATAGTGGAAGGTAATTTAGTAAACTAATGATAACACAATCGGGAGATATAGTTTGGTGTTGTAGCTACATCTATCGTTTATATATAAAATTTTATTACACTACTTGATAGCTAAAGTATCAAAGAAATCATTACGCGAGTGATGAGTGAGTGAGGACTGTAAAGCATCGCGCACGGCGGAAGAGGGGAGGGGGGACCGCTATTTTGAGACGATTTCGCAGCATCATGTAATTTCCTTTTAGTATAACATACTTCCGTTTACCCAATCATACGCCACGAAACACCACGGCGCGCGACTTGTTTCCGCGACACAATTGGGTATTCTTTAAGCAGTCAGAATCGCTCAACACAGTTGATGTTCACGCGGGTATTAGACAAGTAATGGAATAATAGCTTCCATCAAAAGTGATGCGTATATCCATGCAACGCAATTCACTGTTCATCTCTCACAATTCATTGCAAAAACGAATCTCTTTTGATGTACCGTCTAATTTCGGCTTTACCGAAGCACACAAAGTTGTTTAGATCAATATGCCGACATCGGTAAATCATACTGTTCTTATTGAGTTGTAATTATCCGCACAGAAACATAGTCATTATCTGCCTAGATTGATACTGCGTTTGTTCTAGTTTCCTTTGTTTTTGTTGCCTTTGTTTCCTATACATCTGTGTACTTGGAGAAATCCATGCGGTAGTCTATTGTGATCATGAAGGTAATAAACTATGGATTTCCTATATAGAACGCGTAGCGTAGAACCATTTAAGAGAGGTAGGGCGCATTGAAGCTGCCCATCTGGGGAAGTACCTCCACCTCACAGAAAACCGCAGCCAAATAACAACTCCCTAGAGGGTTGTTGCGTGTGAGTGAGGTCACCGATAAGTTCCTAAGGAGTTGCTGCGTAAGCAACAGGAGGTATCTTGCGAGTGATACTTAATATATCGCAAGCGTTAATATAGCGTTAGTATGGCTATGGTACCCGTTTTACATCAGGTCGGCCATATGCTTGTATGTTTCCGTAGCCGTGCCGACGTAGTAAAAAAGGGCTCGAATCTCGGGAGTTATTTTGGCGCTAAAACACTACGTTATGGTGAGTGAGGCTGACCTTCGTGGGCAGTCAAGAGGAATTGGTTTGTGAATTAGTCAATAGGATCATCAGCAACTCATGAGTGATAGCCTTGGTTTTGCAAATGTCCATAGACTGGGTTAACTGCTTAACATTAGCGGCAGTAGAATATTGTATGCATATTTTAATTTTTAGTTGTCGTTTAGATCTATGGACCTGATAGATTATGCAGTAACGCGTATTCAATCAACCAAAGTTCGTGGGTTCGATTCCCACACAGGACAAACATTTGTGTGTATGAAGAGATGTCTGTTTGTCTTGTTTTTAAGAGAGGTAGGGCACATCAAAACAGCCCGACTGGGAAAGTACCTCACAGAAAACCCGCAGCCAAATAACAACTCCCTGGAGTGTTGCCGTCTTCCTGCGAATAAGTGAGGTTACTAGTAACAGCACACAAGCGATACTTAATAAATTGCAATCGTTTATAGGCTATGAATGCCACTAACTTTGTATAAAACATACCCCACTGGAGTAGTAAGCGTTATTAACGTCGAAACATGTTGTTTGCAGGATTCAATTTCCCGAAACTGCCGGGAAAATGGCCGTTCAATTTGAGCGAGCAACAGCTGGACGCGAGGAGAAGGGGCCTCGAACAGTATTTAGAAAAGGTAAAGGTCTGTTTGGCTCGGTGGCACAGTCGTGAATGACGCGACTTTGACCACCCCCAACGCTCGCGGGTTCGATTCCCACACAAGGCAAACATTTGTGCGCATGAACATGTCTGTGTGTCTTGGTCTGGATGTTTTAAGAGAGGTAGGGCGCATCAAAGCAGCCCGTCTGCAACGCAGCTAAATAACAACTCCCTGGAAAGTTGTTGTGTTCCTGCGTGTGGTCACAAGTAAGCTCCTAAGGAGTTGAAGCAGAGGAGGCATCGCGCGAGTGATACTCAAGCTATTACAAGCGTTCATAGGCTACGGTAACCGCTTCACATGAGGTGGGTCGTATGCTTGTGTGCTTCCCCGACTTGTATAAAAAAAACCGCTTGTCACACACTTGTCTGTCTGTCAGTCTGTCACAGGCGTTTATATCAGAACTAGCTGCAACCCGCGACTTCTTCGCGGATCCCGTAGCGTCTGCTTCTAATGGTCGTATGGTGATATTGAATAGCCTATAACCTTCCTCATGGATTGAACTATCAAATGCAAAAAGATTTTTCAAATCCAACTTTTAGTTCCGGAGTTTAGCGCGTTCAAACAAACACTTACGCTTTATATATTACTATACATGTGTTAGATATGCTAGATACTTGAGGTATTTAATATTTCGGTCTGTGTCTCGCTGCATTGTGTACGCATTGCACGCAGGTAGGGTGGTAAGCCACGAGCTATAGCTTTTCTGTACTACATTTGCATGGTCATGGTCACGTTTTCATGTATACTCCTCAACTTCGATGTACTCGTACCTATAATTAACGCGGCACCGCTGGAGAGACTTGAATCGAAAGTCTTCTCATAGTCTACAAACGCTGATTATACTCTTCGGTCTTCTGTATAACCTGCAGTGTATGTATGTGGTCTATTGTTGAGAAGCCGATTTGTTCGGGAGGTTGGAAGTCATCAAACCTGCGTGCAAGAGGATTCGTGATAACCCTTGAAAATAACTCATATGTATGGCTCAGAAGAGAGATGGGGTCTATAGTTTTTCAATTCATCACCCTTCTTAAAAACCAACACCACCGTGCTTCTGCCTCTTGCTCGCTTGCCTCTTGGTGTATAACTGTCCATAGAGACTCTCAATCTTTCTCAAGAACTCTGGACTTTGGACGAGACAGTGCCGCCACTCTTGGTTGATTTAACTGGCTTCGGCCAATAGATAGATTCCTTCCGGACACTTTGGAGCTTTTATTCTGCTTAATCGTCTCTTCAATACAAAAAGTATTGAAGTGACGAATGTCGCGTCGTAAAGAGATCGAAATCTGCCTGTTTAAGATACGAGGACACATCCACTGAAGACTGCAACCTCATTTGCAACTGCAACCTGCAAGTTTTTGAGGATTGTTTGGGCTGCAGGGCTTGCAGAACTTAGCTCCATACGACAGTTTCTATCAGAGATCTATTTAACTAGTCAACAGAGAGGCAGTTCTCTAGGCCTTCGAAGCGATTTTGAAGTTCAAGCTGAAAGCTTTTAGGGGTTTTAAATATGGGCTCATGTAGGTCTAAGTGTGATTTTACGTTTCGACGTATTCGGCTGACATGACACACAATAAGCACGCAAATTACGCGACATAAGTTCGGTTGCGCAACGTTGTGTGAATTTAGTGTCTCGAGCGTTGTCGTGGTGTCGTGTCGTGTTGTCTAAAAATAGATCGTTTTGCAGTAATAGCGATTGCAGAGGGTTTAGAAGAGGATAATTACAAGAAAGAATTTTTGATGCACCCATTGAATTCTACAAGACTAGGAACTTCCGTCGCGTATAATGTGTTGCTATACGTTGCCGCCGAACTTACATCCGACCGAAGTTCGGTTGTACGCCAAAACGTGATGTAATTTCGGCAAATGTGTTGCTAGTAATTGAAATAGCATTGCGGGCGCAATCATGCCGAACTTCGGTGGCGTATCTTCGGCATAGTGTGCTTAGACATTTAGAAAAGACTTCATCAGGGGGACCTTTCCAGTCTGACATTGATGTTCAAGACGTCATATGGTGAGATACCGTGATCGCTGCCTATGGTCTGGTACGGATCTCATTTGCGTTAGGTTTGGGTCATGTTTGAGCCAGATTCGGGTCAGGTCTAGATCAGGTTAAGCAATAATTTGTTATACTTTCAGGTATGCGCAGTCCGGGTAATAGCAGAGTCGGACGCGGTCCAAGAGTTCCTGACAGACTCGGACGACTCCTCGAACCCGTCCCCCGTGGACCTGAAGGTGCTCCTGCCCGACAAGGAGGTGGTGACCGTCTCCGTTCTGAAGTCCACCAACGCCGACGACGTGTACCGGGCGGTCTGCGACAAGATCGGCCTCTCCAAGTCTGTGCAGAAGTACTTCTATTTGTTTGAAATCGTCGAGTATAATTTTGGTGAGTCCTCTTGTTTTCGGCGTGCAAGCTAGGCAAGGCTTACCCATCATCTTTTGACGAGCTCGGTGGCGCAGTGGCTAAACGCGCTATTCCGTTACTTTGATACTAACGCTCATGGGTTTGATTCGCATACAGGGCAAATAAATGTTATCGAACCCATGTGTATGAACATGTCTGTGTGTCTTGGTCTGGGTGTTATTAAGAGAAGTAGGGCGCAACAAAGCAGTCCGTCTGGGGAAGTACCTCCACCTCACAATCGCCACCTCACTCGAAAGAAAAGGGGCGGGCAGAGAGTACCGAGCGCCACATGACTCTGTTCTTTTTAACATTCATTTATTTCTCTCTTTTTACTCTTTTTTTTTAAGAGAGGTAGGGTGCATGAAAGCAGTCCGTCTGGGGAAGTACCTCCACCTCATAGAAAACCGCAGCCAAATAACAACTCCCAGGAGGGTTGATGTGTTCTTGCGTGTTAGTGAGGTTACCCGAGTGAGTTGCTGTATTAACAGCAGAGTTGGCATCGGGTGGCGCGTTAAGCCATCGGTTTCGGCTGTTGTAGATAGACGACAGTAATTAAACTTAGTGGCGCTTAAAAACACACGTCCCCGCCAATCCAGTTTTACCAGAGGGAGACTTTGTATAAAAGTCGTCTGTATGGGATACCTCTGTCTCACCTATTTCTACCGCCAAGCAGCTATATTTATATCGCTGTGTTCTGGTTTGAAGGGTGAGATATGGCAGAGAAATTACTGGATACTGTGACGAAACATCCTTAGGTCACAAGATTGACAGCGCGCGAGTAACATCCCCGTGGTGTTGCGAGCGTCAATAGGCTGCGGTGACCGCTTACCATCTGATGCGACCGCATGCTTGTTTGCCAAGCTACTTAAAAATCCGCAGTCGAGCAGCGTAGCGCAGTATACTTTAGACTCCTTCGGTTGAAGGGTGTCCCACACTCCAACAGTGGTGTGTAAAACTATAATATTCTTACAGAACGCAAGCTCCAACCGAACGAGTGTCCGCATTCTTTGTACATCCAGAACTATTCGACGGCATCCAGCAGCTGCCTGTCGGTCCGCAAATGGCTGTTCAGCCCCGAGCGGGAGATCTCCGTGGTGAAGGAGGACAGCAAGGCGGCTGCCTTCATATTCTGGCAGGTATGTTACAGAAGCCCATGATAACCAGGAGTTGCACTGTGTATTATAATTTCCACGTGCACGTAAAGCGGATTTCCATGTCTTATCCGTCCGGTTATCTTTAAGCTAAGTAACTTTCATCCCTTTATGGGTTGATTTTCCAAAAACGATGAATCACGGGTTTCTTTATTTGTTATCTTCTTCTTCTTACCGTTATCCCGTTTCCTCATCCATTAGGATTGGCGGGGTCCGCTATCTAAGCCTACGGATTTAGCGAAGATACTGATTTTCACATATAGCGACTGCTATCATACCTCCACAACCCAGAGGGAAAACCAGACCTTTTTTTAGGGTAGGTCACTCGTCTTTCTAAATAATTTAAATCTAAAGATTTTCACTAAATTTTGAAAATGACTGTTATATTTTTACGAGCATACATTACGTTCTCATAAATATACTGAGAGGTAACCGTGAGGACATTTATTTCTTTGAATAGTTCTCTAAGTAATTCCCTGGAGCCCATGCCATAAATAGAGCGGATTTTGTAATACAAAAATAGTTTCAATATCAGCCGCTTTCCTCCACAACAGTATACCATACGACATAATGCTATGAAAGTAGCTGAAATAGACTAAGCGCGCAGTAGCCACATCCGTCAATTGTCTAATTCTCCTAATATGCGGCGGAGATGCGCTCGCTGGCCAGTTTATTTACGTGGGGGGGGCATCGTAATTTGGAGTCTATAGTAATTCAAAGAAATACAGTATCATTAATAAATTCTAGTACTATATTGTCTTCTGTGCTGGCAGAAAATTTGATTATAGTAGACATTAATAACCGTAGCCTTTGAAATAACCAATGTAGCAAGGCAGATAGAACACAATTTACCTTATCAATCTTTTCGCACCAGAGAGTAACATTAAAAAGTGAAGAAGCAACATGTTGAAATGAGTTAAGGGTGTCAAGTTCTAATGTAAGGGATATTTGTGAAGTTGTCATCAAATAGATTTGCAAAGTTTCAAGTTTAGGCCCAGCGGTTTGTGCAGTGCGTTGATAGATTTGTCAGGACGCTTTCTTTTGTATATACGGATATTATTATTTGTTTCCAGGCCGTGGAGGACGTGAATCGGGGGGTGTGCGTGGCGGGCGCTCGTCTCTACCAACTGAAGGCGTTACAGGACGTGCGCCGAGCGGCGGACTACCTCTCTCTGGCGCGCTCGCTGCCCGGGTACGGCGCTGTGGCCTTCCCGCCCGCCAGGACCGACAACAGGAACATGCCCGCGCTCGCACTCACTGTTGGTACGTGATGTCTCCGCTCTATTATGGATGAAACTGTCAAAAAACTGATCTATCAGATTGTTAGGGGTTTGAGGACAAAGACCAACACCTTTTATGACAACATGCTGTCACTTGACTCTGAAGTAATAATGTTGACTGATACCTGGTTGCACGATGGAATCTTAGGCGCAGAACTTTGCGACGGTAGATACAGGATATTATTATTAAGGATAGTGGTTCACTGGGACTCAGAACGACAAAGTACCATAACACATCCCTGTTATGATACTTTATCGTTCGGAGTTCCAGGCACGACTAAGATCAGAGTGGAGCCGCGACCATTTAGAATGTGTATAGGTTACTATGCCGCCAAAAGGTTTATGAGCAACAAACGACGTGCACGTCGCCGTAGTATACATTGCACCTAACGTACAATTACCATCTCGTATAAAGACATTAATGGATACAGTGTCAGATTTTCGACAGAGTCATCCAAACGATCATGTCATCGTTGCTGGTGGTTTTAATCTATCGTGTGTTGGTTGGGCCTCGGGGGAGCCTATTTTAATTAAGAAGGGTTCTGTAGAGTTCCATACTGCAGCATCAGACTTGATTTCCCATTTTAGTTTTATGGGACTATCGCAATACAATACTATTAAACAGCAGCAATAATACGCTGGATTTGATGTATTCCTCTTTCAACGTTACGATACAAAGATCTAGTGTAGCACTAATCTTAGAAGATACCTATCAGCCGGCTCTTTCTATTAGGGCTATGGATATTGTGGTAACCCTTATTAAATCTTGTCCTAGGATTGGTTATCAGTTTGGACGTTCCGACTTCCAAAGTAATCAATAAATCACTTCTAGCACTTATAAGACTGGCGTTTTATCACAAATGGAGGGAGTCTTGATGACGCTGTAAAGGTATTCTATTATAATTGATTTAGTCGAAAAGCATGTTCTTAACGTTCGAAGAGATGGTAATCGCTCTTACCCTATTTGGTACAGTGCTGCACTTATAAACTTAATTAAAGGAAAACATAAAGTACACAATAACCAGAGAAAGTATAAAAACCCAATAGACTACGTCGACATTGTGGAGTTAAGAAAAAGATGATATTACAAGAAGAATGTCATAGATTATATATAGACAGAGCTCAAGAATAAATTTAAAATGATCCTAAAAGATTCTGGACTTATATTAAGTCCAGAAGAAAAAATGCCACAGACTACCCTCGGCTAATGCAATATGGTGACCTAAAGTTGAATAATCCGATAAATATTTGCTCATCATTTAACGACTTTTTTAAACATAACTTCAGTTTACCTTCTGAAACCTACGTATCTTCCTTCTCTTGCGAAGCAGTTTCTATTCCAGTGTATTACATAGTATAATAACTAGCCCTGAAGAATTAAAAAACAAATTGCATACTAGATGTAACTAAAGTTACTAACTAAATTAACAATGTGCTGAAAACAATGTCCTTACCTATAAGTTAACTTTTTAATAGATGTTTTTGAGAAGGCTATACACCAAGTGTTTGGAAGGAAGCACTTGTTATTCCCTTGCACAAAAAAGGTCTTATGACATTAATTGAAAATTACAGTCCAATTTCTATTCTCAATGTCCTCAGTAAGCTTCTCGAGAAAATAGTTCATAAGCACATATATCCAATAATTTTGCAATCAATTCCTGTGGAACAACATGGGTTCATAAATGGTCGTTCCACTGCAACAAACCGTGGTTGTTTTATTGACTATGTGGCAAGTGGAATAGATGGTAGGTCTCAAGTTGATGTGGTCACTGATTTTGAAAAGGCCTTTGATCGTGTGGACCACTTCATACTGTTGCTTAAACTCCACAAACTTGAAATTAGGTGTAGCTTATTTAGATGGATGGAGTTATATCTGCGTAATAGGTCACAAGCAGTAGTGTTAGGAGGCTATCGTTCTGATTACACGCAGGTATCTTCAGGGGTCCCACAAGGTTCCATTTTGGGGCCACTATTATATGCAGCATATTTATATGATGTTGGCAAAATTTTTCATGTATGCTGACGACACAAAAATCTTTATGAAAATAAGAGCCACTACGGACTGCGTTAAACTACAGGCTGATCTACATATACTCGAACATTACTATGATAAGTACCGCTTAGGAATGAATATTGGCAAATGTAATTATGTCTGTTTCACGCGTAAGAGAAATCCAATAAAATTTCAATACAGTTAAATAGAATTACTGTAAAACAGGAACATCTTGTTAGATATCTGGGTGTACTACTAAATGACAAACTTACATTTTCGGAAAATTACGACGCAATACTAAACAAATCACATAAAAATCTTTGCTTAATCGTACGAGTATGTAAACCTTTTTCTAACCTTGTTTGTATAAAATTACTTTACTCGTCGTACATCAGAAGCGTCCTTTAATACTATAGTGTTATCTGTACTAAAAAAAATACTATCTCTGGCGCGCTCGCTGCCCGGGTACGGCGCCGCCGTGGCCTTTCCGCCCGCCAGGACCGACAACAGGAACATGCCCGCGCTCGCACTCACCAGAACCTCATTTTCTAGTCGGTATCTTGCAGCACTGAGTGAGTGCACGAAATATACCATATCACGAACTGTGTATGAAAATATCTTACATCATAAGCTAGGATGTTTTTGAAATTTTACAGTACTGTGGGGAATACTTCATTTTTAGCCGAGCTTAGTGTTGAAACTACAACAACGTCGAAAATGTGGCCAAATTTAAAAACAAAAATTCTTTCATCCTTTTTGTAAAGGTCTGAACCTCAAATTTTACAATACACTCGCATATTATTTGGAGCTTTACAGTTTCATTATATTGCAGGCTGGTCAGGGATAAAGCTGACAGCGTGCTGCGACACCGAGAACGGGGGCACCCCCGGCGACGAGGCGCAGAGCGTCGAGGTTCGCTGGAGAAACGTGCGCGAGTGGCGGCTCGACGACGAGGCGGCAGCACTACGCCTCGCGTACGCGCGCCTCGACATGCCGCCTCGAACCGTATTACTCTACACGCCATATGTAAGTCACCTGTGTCGTACGCCTGCCTCGGACTGTACTGCTCGACACAGCATCCGTTAAGTTACTTGTGTTGTCGTCAAGATGTAACTTCGAACCGTGTTACTCTACACGCCATACGTGAAGTCGCTTGTGTCGTGCGCGCCTCTACATACCGCCTTGGATCGTGCTATTTTAAATGTCACATGTTAACTAGCTTGTGTCGGACGTCTGCCTGTACCTGTCGCCTCGAACCGTGATATATAATGCCGTCATATACAATTCACTTGTGTCGTGTGGCCTGTCTCGTCATGCCGACTCGAGCCGTGCTATTCTACAGCCTATATTTTTTATAGTAGAACATGCAAACGAATAAACGTACCGTGCAATCGCCAGGGAATTTATCCTCACACATTGGAACTGTAATGGTCGCGTACTGTGCGATTCCAGAGGGGGTTTTGATCCGAGAATCATTAGCTTCTGGAATGCATCATGTGTATGTTTTTCCAAGAAACTACACCATGAGGTTATTTAAAAAAGGTCGTGAAGAAGTTCTTTTTAAGTTAGAAACGCTCTCGTGTCGAAGGTGCGGTCAGGCTACCGCTTACTTTCAGGCGAACCTTACATTTGTTTAATAGCTACCGTGGCACATTTTGACGAGTTCGGTGGCCCAGTGGTTAGTGTCTTACTTTGACCCTCGCTGGGTTGGTTGCCGGCGTGTAGGTATTTCTAACTGAAAAGAAGCTTCTTAATCATATACTCTCACAAACATTTCCCGAAGCCAATAAATGTTTTGTAATATAAATCACCGCTTCAGAATATTAATTTCACTTCGCAAAAGTTGCTTAAGACTATCGTTAGCTAAACTGCGAATGAACTTGTTTAAAACTTCTGTCACCGCTGTACAAATGTCAAAACAATTTATCAGAATACGATTAAGTTGCAGGACGTTTCCTGCAATATAATGCTGCGCGGCGTGTGTCTGCACAGTTGCGGTTATTTAGTAGAATTGGCCTACATCATACTTGCCATCGCGCGAGTGATACTTCATGTGTTACAAGCGTACATAAACGGAAGCCACAGTTTATCAAGCGGGCCGTATGCTTTTTTTTATATTGTCGGACAAAATTACACAACGCCATCTAGCCCCAAAGTAAGCGAAGCTTGTGTTATGGGTACTAGACTACTGATTAACATACGTAATTATTATACATTTTTTTTGTAAATGCATGCTTATTATAGGTACATAGAAAATACCCAGAACAAGACAAACAGACGTGTTCATGCACACAAATGTTTGTACTGTGTGGGAATCGAACCCACGAGCATTGGTGTCAAAGTCGCGTCATTCACGACTGAGCCACCGAGCTCGTCATCTATATGCTTGTATGTTTCCCAACGTTGTATAAAAAAATGGACATAGTAAAATCAAAAGATCTGCCGATGCGTTCAGAAGCTTATTGATATGTAAGACACTAGTCTCGCAAGGTGTGGCGGCCATCCTTTACTTGTCATCAGAAATAATAATTTGTCTATATTTCTTACCTACATGTTTGAAAGTAATCATATGAAATTAACAACATTTTTTTTCCTTGCAGTATCAGTTCCTAGGCAAATGCATGGACAGAATAGCAGAGGAGAATAATTGGGTGGACACAGGCGACTAAAAGAACTCGCACCCGTCACACAACCGCCGACAGGTACAGCCCGACGGCAACGCCATCTCAAAACGCTGCCATTTTTAGTAGAAACGATAATTCAACTCTAGAAACACCTAATATAATGTTGCCACAAATCGGAGAATATCTACTATAAACGGCCGCGTAAATATACTACAAAATATTCTAGTATTGAAATATTTATCTAAATTGTTCCATCAGAACTATTATTGTATATAAATAGTTATACGGTCTGTCGTTATGTCGTGTATCTTTAGGGTCAATTATGTATGGATTTAGATTGGTCGGCGAAACGGGGTGACATTGTGAATCATCATGCCGTTGAAATTGAAGTATGTGTATTCTTCGACAAAATGTATTATTTATTCTGTCAAAGAAGCGTAAGGGTGTTAGATTTTTTCGCTAAATTATCTCAAGAATTTGACTCTGATCTCTTCTTTGCGAGTTTAAAACTTTATGCGAGTCAAAATTTTGAATAAACAAAATTAAAAACGTCGTTCGTTTATTTCCAGCCCGTTTCGTCACCAACTACATAATATATTAAACATTGAAATAGCTAAACAAGTACTTAAGATATTATAGAGTTATGTAAGTCTATGCGATTTTTCGAATATCAAAATATATACAATCGAGGGTTTTTAAAGATAAACGTATTATAAAACACTAACTAAACGAATTATAACGTTATTATATCCTTTCACAATGAAAATATCTTTAGGATACTATTTCTGTGTCAGTATTTTCACTTTAAAAGTTGTGATAATTATGTAATGAATAAAAAAAAAATACGTTTTTGTACAAATATATCTTGCAATTTTGTATTAAAATATTTGCGGTGCGACAACTATACAATCATCTATTTTTATCATCTGTGAGCAGGATTAGTGACTTGGCCATATTATGCTTATGTGTCACGTAATCTGACATAAGAAGGTGTGTATCTATTATAATGTCAGATATATAGAAAGGATGTGTAAAAATCCTCTAATTGGAATGACGTCCCAATTACGACAGACAAAATAAGAATATTGTCAGTATGTATATGTATATATATATCTTCATGCCAGGTCCCTTGCGGGGTAGGCAGAGAGAAACGAGCGCCAAACGCCATAGGAAAAGTAATTGTCAGTAATCGCCATTGTCAGTAGCAATTATAAAAGATATACAATAATTTAAAACGTAAGTAAAGCAATATAAAGCGCATGTAATAGTTATGTAAATTATGGTAATAAATACCATAATTTTCCGTAAATCTAGCAATTAAAAAATGGCAACACAATTCCGGCATCAGTTAGCATAACTTGCAAGGTGCGTTGTGCCTGCATTCCACCAGCGCCACCGGTATTGCCATGTAAGTCTACATAATATAATAAAAATATAATAAAATATGTATACGGGATGGCATTTTTATCTCCTGCAATATGAAAGGAAGTGAATATATTCTTCAATCATAAGACCGTTTTTAATTCCAACTAGAAAATGCTAAACAAATGAATCGTTCAGTCAGGTAATCAGTGATCGATTCTGTGCCTTTCACACAGAATCGATCAGCTGACTGAACGATTTTATTGGTACGGAGAAGTAGAAGTGGATCATTCTATAGTACATTTGCCTCCTTTCTAATCACAGGTGTCTAGATCGTATTAAAAAAAATCAATTTTATAAGTTTTGGATTCTTCGTAGCTTGCAAGATGTAGCCACTTCTTATAACAAACGACCATGGCAAATAAACATGGTCAAAAATTGAAAAAAAATAACATATTCATATGCGTGTTTAGTCCGTTTACATGAGAAGTTGCTTCCATTTTTTCTTTAGGATCCATATTTCTCTGGCAAAATTGCCTAGTTTTATCTCACGATATTTATATTTGTGAACAATGGTCTTGAATGTGTTTATATGATTAAATAGCCGTATAGGTATTTGTTATGTTAATTTATTACTGTTACATAATAAACACCTTTTCGGGTAGGGCGGATTTTTACACCCTGTGTAGTTGCAAGGGGCGCTCTGACCGGGATCACAAAGTAATGGTTTCGTGAAGATATTTTATTAGAAAGGATATTATAGCAAGTAAGCAATTCACATGTAGCATAAGATGAAATCGACTCTATTGTAAAACAGATATTCTTTTTATTAACCGCCTTTACAATGTAAGTTATATACAGAGCGAGGTTCAAAACATTCGCTATATTGGGTACTGTGGTATATATGAAATATATTATTTTTATAATTTACGATAAAATTTCAATTATTGCCCAAACGCCAATTCAGCTATTTAATTATAACGATAAAAAAATTGACAGCTGTCCACTTGGTAGCTCTAAAAGTAATGCCATTTACTATACGAGATTATATTATGGACGCCTTCACCTGATTGCAGGTGGAGTTTGTATGTGGGTTTCTTTATTCCAATCCCAGCATCCAGATAGCTCAATTCACGTTCATCGCAATATGCTTAAAAGGATTCTATAAAACCGCATTCCGTCTTGTTTGTTCCCATTGGCAAAACTATTGACAGGGAAGACTATCCAAGTTTTGTTTTATTAAATTTAATGTGTACAAAACTCCCAATGTTGAAAGGCAAATGTTTTAAACTTTGTATAGAAATATTTATGGGTGATTGTAGACTTGGGTAGTGAAATATTAGCTATAATTTGTTAGTAAAATTGTGTCGTGTGATTTAAATATAATCCTGTCCTATAGTACGTCGTCTCGCCGATTTGTAAAGCTGGGTATCCGACTTCATTGTGCAATTGGTGTGAAGTTTATACATACATGAAGTTCACACAGTATCAAACACTTATTTATTTACAGGCAATTTGATCTAAACTACTTCGTGTGCTTTCGCTTCCAATTAAGTCATAGGAACTACTGCCGGCCGGCAGCCACTCACTACCGTTAGTAGATGCATGCCGCCGCTGCCATGGCTGCTGCGGTCGTCACTAGTTCGCATGAACTAATCGGTAGCGCAAGCACACAGAGTAGTTTAAATCGAATTGCTTGTAAATTTTACTTTAGCGAAATAACGCCTGAATCTGTTAACTACTTATTAATTCCTTGCTCACTATATCACTTGGTTCTAATCACAGGTTTTACTGTATGCTGTCTCGAAGTCTGTATTTTGCGAGAGCAAAATTTGATTGCGTTGGAATATATCAATTCTACACAGCAGCTGGAGACCGAACTTTCTTGAAATTATACTTTGTGGTCGCTCGGTAAAGCTGCTGGGGGAAAGGTCTGGCACACATGTTTGTACTGCTGCAGGCACTTATTGGTGACTTGGGTTATAATGGTAAATAGAAAGCTTTGTCTTTGCCTCTAACTCGACCTCGAACTGTGGAGAGGCTGCACTACACCTACTATATCATGGTCTGGTAACTCTTTGACCGAAATTTCAATGACACAGCAAGATGTCTTCCAGGCATTGCGATTCTTCGACGTTTATATGTCAAGAAAGCCGGACAGCAGCGGTGCTCAATTGTGCTAATGTGCTAAATTAATTACTTGTTATAAATCTCCAGAAAAATAGGCTACGCTACCAAAAAAGTACATTTATCGTCGCTCGCTAAATGCACATGTCTTTTAACTGTTGATCTTATAGTACATTTACACTTCGGGGAACCTCGGGAGTTGAGAGTCAAGCTGAGGCAATGGCTTTAAGTCTAGACATTGCAAATGCGTTCGATTGAGTCTGGCATCGTAGTCTTAAATTGCTATAACTTGTCATTAAACAGATTCATCGGACCTGTTGATGATCGGATGAACAGATGCATCGGATGTCCTGATAACACGCACATGAAAGTCCCGCAAGGTTGTCTGATGTCCCCGGCTACGCTTTTTTAAACAATTGCAATAACTTACAACAACAAAGAGAAGTGAATAGTAAAATATGCTCAACTATGTTTGCGCTTGATTGATAATAAGGAATTATTTTCATTCGACTAACCTTTCTTTGTTCATCTCGCTGACTTAAGTGATAGACGAAAATGTAATCTAAACCTAAATAGGTAGGTACCTAAGAAACCAAGCCTTCAGCAGCTGTCTGAGATCTATACAAACATGGCAATAATGGGCTAGGCTTCTGTTTAACGTATAATGCGTCATAAAGTCTTAACCAAGTGCACATATTAATAACAGTTGCAATAATGTTTCAAAGTTTACCCAGTTTTACATTCACTAATCTTACATATCCATTGAACATGTCTTATTGCACGTCGATTCAAAATCGTGTCTGTTTGTTGAATTTGTTGACATTAAAATGTTTGATTTGTAATAGTACAAAGTGTTGAGCGAGAACAGTGTTTGTTTTTGACTAGCTATAGTTTGCGGATCCGTCTGCGTGATATTCCAGCGCGAGGCGAAACTTGCCCTGAGCTAGGCTAAATTATACGAGCTGCTTCCAGCTCTATTGCTTATATTTCGAACAATACAAATTTTTAGGCAATAAATTGCAAAATTGTGCAAATTAATTACAAATTTACTGTCATATCAAACAAACGCACAATCCAAATTATACTATATCGACCGTGATAGTTTGGAAATCGTCACTTTATGCGGGTATTTGGCAAGACTGTGTCAAAAAGAAATACTGTCGTATCGAAGTTATTTGTTCTCGACTTCAAAAGATAATATAACTATATTATCTTTTAGCCATCACTATACATATATGTGTTATATTCATCATTGCCGCACAATAGACAACGTCCAAAATTCGTGTTTTGTCTACTATTACATGTTGTATAAAGCTAACTTTGGCAGATGCTTATAATGAACCTTGTGAGTTTCTACAATAACAAGGTCTGCCCGTTCATATTATTTGTTTTTATAGACAACGCACAGTTGTAACATTGTTTAAATAGAGGGTGTGTCTAAGTTTTTGCACTCTTACATCTCTGGTAGGGGGTGCGCTATATGTGAGGGAGGGACGCGCAGGCGTCAACGTCAACGAGCAAAATCTGGCGCGTAAGGTTTGATATAATAATATTTAATATATTTTCTTTTCATAAACGTTCATAAGATATAATGTTGATTTGACACAATCGTTACGGTATATATTTTAAATAGCTATAAAATTCATGAAATTCCGAGCGAGCGAAGCGAGCGTGCCGCGGCAGTGGCCGGCGAGTGTCAGAATCGAACTCTACCTATTTTACTTGGTTAGGGCAGCGTGTATTTAGTAAAATTCAAATTTGACAAACGAAGTACTTGGTTAAATGAATATTTTTCAAATGATAATAAGTTTGTTATGTCTAATGATAATTACATATTGAGATTCTTCAACCAATTGATTCTTATACGCAATGATTATTATGCTTAATAATATATCTAAAGAAAGTTTATTATACCTACGTAACAACCAAAAGATTTCGTGAATTTTATACCAGTATAATTGTATACAGTATGTATAAAGGTTTGTTAGATTTAATAATTGTTATATTAAAAATGTGAGTAAAAATAATCAAGTCCCAAACTCAAAGATCTAAAAAATGTTCGGACACTGTGAGCGATTTTTGTGTGTATCGGAACATATATAATTAATCCATCCATATCGGTAGATGTAATAATTGAATAACTAATGTAAGACAAATACCACCTTAGTCTTCCTGCGACCACGGACGCTGCAAAGCGTTCGAAACGTCAGGTTCAACAAAATAAATAAAATACGCGATACTTCCGTTAAAAATTGTTTAATTCAATTTGTAACAATCGCGAAAACCTAAGACAATACTATGTGAGTAATACATTTGAAAAGTATGTTTTACGATTTTTATATTAATTGAAAATTACACGTACCGAAATTCTTAATTTTGTTGGTTATTTAAAAAATATATATATTGTTGTTATATCATATATTACTTACCCGCAAAATTGTAGGCACGGAAGTGCTAGATTAAAACATGAAATTCTCTCTATTCACCAAGAGCGACGGGGACATCGATCCACTGCGTAATAAAAAGTGCAAAAAACTTGTGACACACACCAGTTATCAATTATTAAGTCAATGAATTTTACAAACATCTTATGGATTTGTACATGAACGCAGCGTGTAACGTCTAAGGCTTTAAACGCACTAGCGGCTGGCCGTGATGCGGCGTGCCGTTGCGGCAGGCCGCACATCGAATTTTACATGAAACCGCATGATATCGACGCACTGATTTGCGGCTAGCCGTCAACCGCTCCGGTTGTTCTGGCACTGCGGCGAGCCGGACCGGTTGAATGATGCGGCGTGCCGCATCCCCTGCACGCACTCGGCGCGTTCAGCCGCAAACGCCGCTTCCAGCACCAGTCAGTCGCTAGACACTGTACGCAGAGCGTGCGTCATGGATTTTGATACAGAAAAGTTCATTTTAGAAATCAAAGAACGCCCCCCTATATGGGATAGCAAATGCGCTGATTATGCAGACAGAAATAAAAAGTTAAAATGTTGGGAGGAAATAATTAATATACATGCTAAGGAATATGATAATGATAATATAAATAAATAACTGCAGCAAGCTCTTCGACGTCCATCACGTGCAATATTTCTAGAAGCACTGACGATTGCGGCGGACCGCACTAGAACCGAGACGATGCGGGTAGCCGGAGTACGGCGTGCCGTTGCGGTAGACCGTATATACTGCGGCCTGCCGCACCGGCACGCCGCATCGCGGCCAGCCGCTAGTGCGTTTAAAGCCTAACACAAGAGAATGGGCGTTCTTGATGAGAACGAATAATGAACTTTATTGCTATAACCATTAGAATAAATTCAATTGAAACGTGGAAATTGTTCGCTTTGCCGAGGTCAGTTTTACATTTCAATTTCGAAATCTATTTAATTTCGGTCGATTTTCTACTAGTGTAGTAATAAATTTTATTTTCCTGTCTCGTTTCAAAATCCTCTTGCGACATTTGCACGATTTTTGGATAGAGTAACTATTTTGTGGTCGATGATATTCTGTGAAACAAAAGCGATGTGATTTGGGCAACACAAAATATCTAATTACTGGCAATATATTAAGTATCAGATTGTATTGTAGGTACAAAAGTGATATATCATTAATGATTTATGAAACCACGCAGCTGTGCAGTATTATGTGAAAATTTTGTTTGAGATAAAAAGAGGGTGCCATTGTAGTGTCTGGGTTATAAATGTGGGGTATAATAAAGACCTGTGAACTGACGTTATTGGAGAAATTACTGCTTTTTATTATTATTATTCTCCCATTTTAGGAGAATTTATTGTAATTGCTACAAAGTTGATATTCAGTATTTGATGTGTTTACGTTTCAAGTTCTCCCGAGTTATTCTAAGTGTATCATTTCTGAGTGCATGAGTATTGATGTGTATGTATGTTCGTATAAACTGCTGACGTAATTGAGATTGCTTTTTATTTTAGTCTTTTAACGGTAGAAATATCATTATCCCGTTTTAACTTTTTAAGTAATTTTCGAGTAGTCAGAAATATTAAATTATTATACGCCTTGAAATGTGACATCTTTGCCAATTGGCAAAATGCCGTCCGAGCGTAGTTGTATTGTTATCTTTATGTGGCAACATTGAGCCGTCGACGATTCAGAGTCTCTGTTTCAAAAGTGTTTAAATGTTAACGCCCCTATCTCAGGGCGCAGTATTTTGACCACCTGCAGAATGTTGCAGGAGAATACAAGAGTTGGTTTATACGGAGTCGGTCCCATATTAATACACGGTCACTTTTTAATCAGTAGTTAAACTTGTAAACTGCTTGTGAATTCTCTGTGAACATGCGTGTGTGGGTCTCTTTATTGTACTTTATTTGAGTAGAAGATAGAGTATACTTTTGTATAGTTAATTTTTGCAAAGGTTCTCAACTGCAAGTTACTCGACGCGTATTCCGTATCCAGAGACGTGAAGCCTCGTTTGCGCAGGAGTGATGCGCAGGGCGCCCCGACGCTCCTAGCGAGCTTCCGAACTGCTATGTTAACTAAACGCTAGGGCTCCTATAATCATCTCCCTATTCACGCTGTTAATTAGCAAATTTGTTTCTCCCGTAGGACAAGTTGTCTGGAATGTTGAAACCCCTTAAACTTTAGACACTGACTAAAAATGACCGTGTGTACGTACCAATACGTTTACAGGTTTTTGGAAATATTTACATTAAGAGTTACTTGCAAAGACTGACCACACGCAATAATGAATGCTTCTGCAAAGCAGTCGTGCAGTCGTTGCGTGTGAAGAAGAAGAAATAGCTTTACCAAATGCCAAACGCTGTATAATTTCTATGATGTATCCATGCCAAAAATACCCCACGGTGAGCTCAAATATTTGCTCAAACGTTTTGAAATGCTACAATTTGATATTGCTCATCTTTGCAAATACCTTTGCACATATCTGGTACCGGCACGACAGGAAGAGAACGAAAAAAGCAAATCAGGATTAGCAGAGAATTAAACAAAAGCAATATAATATACATATAGTATTTTTATTATTACTCATTGGGGGTATATTAGACAGGAGGGAGTGAATTCATATACTTAAACTGGCTTGCCACTTCCACGGAAGGAAATTGATGGTTTGATTGATACAAAGTAAGCGATTTTCTTGACGAGTTCGTAAGTTTTCAATAACGTTGGTGCACAGGCGTTGAGTAATCTCTATACATGGTACATTTATTTATATATTAGCGTAATCATATATTCAGTTGCTTATCTAGATATAGTATATGTACGTTATAGTTTACGAATTCTAATTGGTATGTTGGTAGTAGCACTGCTCTCGTGATTGTTTGTGTTACGTTGGTACGCGTAGTGGTTATTGTTTGTGGAAGGGTACTGTAGAATTATTCTTCATGGTGAAATAAATTTCCATACAATATTGATGTTACATGCATAAATATAAACACACTTTTGTTATGGACCTAGCTTAGAATTCGCAAAAGAAATCATTCCTGATTTTGTTGTTTTCCCATCTTAATATCTATGTTTTCGCGCCAAATCCCCTGCGCGGTAGACAGAGAGAACCGAGCGCCACGTGACTCTGCCCTTACCTCACTCAAGTACATTTACCTTCTTTTGTTTTGTTTTATACAGCGTCATTACAGTAGGGTTACTCTTGATGCTAATTCCAATAGCAATAGTTATTATTTGTGCCTAAATAGAGAATCGAGTATGAAGGTTAAATTTATCTGGCGCTCCTTTCGTGATTCAAGAACCAAAACTGATTTATCGGAATTGGTTCCCAGAGTAACCCCACGGATGTGAAATAATCATCATAGTCTGTGAACACTTTTAGTACAATAAATTGCTATTCCTGCCGCTAACACACCAACTCCCCAGGAGCTACTTGGTTGCAGGTGATTTTTTTTTTGTACAACGTCAGGAAACATACGGCCCACCTGATGTTAAGCGGTTACGGTAGCCTATGAACGTTTGCAATACATTAAGTATCACTCGCGTAATGCCACATCTGCTGCTAACACAGCTCACTCCCACGCAGCAACACAACGAATCTCTAGGTGAGGAAAACGCCACCCTACATAACTGAAATACCCCAATTAACATCACCACTGTGTTTGTTTCACCACAAAGAATGAATTCTGTTAAGTATAAGTGGTTTTAGTTTAAAACTTCTCATGACATCTTTCGATGACAAGTACTTAGTATATAGATGTGTGTGTGTGTATTGTAGATGTTTAATCTCGCTCACACACACACACATAATTCATTACAGTAGTGTGTTATTGGACTACCTGGATCACATGATTGAGATCGTTCAAATTTTGAACAATATCCAAATAGCTCACAAGTTACTCTTAGTTGTGTAACCTCAATAGCTTTAAAACAGCTATTGTGGAGCTGTCGAGCTGTAGAAAGCCGTGTACAGCTTGTGTGCAGCTTGTGTGCTAGTTGATATATCCCTACATGTAATACGGGTGGTCGTTATAGTCCATTTTTGACTGGTTTACTTTTTTTTTGTTATTCCATTATTACAGATCTGCTGTTTGTAAAATAAAATAAATTATCGATGAATATGTTATTGTGTCTTCCTTGGTTTAAATCGTAACAAATACTATGTTGCTATAATTATTTTTAAGAGGTAACTAGATAAGTTTAGGGGTCTAGTGAAATTTGCATAATTTTTCGAAGTATCTAATTTCTAAGTTTAAATTGTGCTGTTCCCTAAACTTCGTTTTCGTATACAGGGGTTTATATAGTACATCGGGTGGCAAACAAGCACACGGCCTATCAGATTTCAAGCAGTCACCGTATATACGCTTGTATCACAATGAGTATTGCTCACATGTTGCCACACCGCCGTCAATGCAGCACCTCATCAGGGGCAAAACTCTCTAGAAACAGTTCCATACATTTTGTTCGTCATTAAAGTTTTTATTCACGAAACCGCTTTATTTCGTGTAGTAGCTAGTGGGACATGACATGAGTTTTTTCAACGCCTCTACTTGTTGGATCCATATCACCAGACTAGCCTACCAAACGTCCGGTATATTCAAGAAACATGATAACATAATCATTGTATCTATTCGTATTACTAAAGATATAATGCACATAGAAATGTTCAAACTTTGAACCTACTTGATATATTCGAGAAAAAAAAACCAACCACTATATCTAAATGGCCCTTAAATTATCAGAGAAGGAGCATTACCTATGCGTTTAGGATAAATTCTATATACATTGATCGTATTTCCTAACATACGTAAAATCTCGTTCGCAATTACCATTTCTCGTTATCTCAGGAATTTATATACGGTCTAACAAGAACATACAAATTCAGGGAATAATCATGAAAGGTCCATGTCCAGACGTTACCGCTCAGCTGGGCGTCCACCGCGCACTGGCCATTGACTTATCGTGACACGTTTACTTATATATGCAAGTTACATAACGACGTACCCGTACTTATACATACCACATACATCGGTTCTTCTATATTTTAATTACTCCAAGAATCAAATTGATAACTGATTACTTTGACCCGTGGAGTGCAATGAGTGCCACTTTGATACCTGGAGTAATTAAAATAGAGCAGGACATTTGTATTAAACGTTATCGGAAACGTTTTATCTGTTAAGAATATTATTTTAAATGAAGAAGTACTCATTATTATATTCTAAGAAAATTAACTTGACATTTACAAATGGAATGATTTCTACGATTTTCTCTCTTTAGACATGAAATTGAAAAAAGGCTAAGATAAGATAAAACAATATTGGCTTTTGATCCATTTGAACAGACATTTCTATCTGTTAAATTATTTTCTCTAAAATCATATTATAGCTTATTAGCATATTCACGTACCTTTACACTAGTTTATAAAAAAGCTACTGCTGTCATTAAAAACGAGGGCATCAGGATCGTCACAAATAAGAATTTAATTGTTAATTTCTCTATATATCTATTTTATATATTTTTCTCTTTTAATTCTACTTGCAAATCTACCAGTATTTGAAATACGATCATTTTTATTTCAACTTGTAGATATAATATCGGCCAAGTTAATACTGTTTCGGCGCGATACGATTCACAATAGTGCATTATATCTTTAACTGTACTCTATAAATTAAAAGTGTGCAATAAAAAGAGATATAGGTAACTATCCAAAACGCAAATTATTACAATTTTAAATTTTACATTCTAAGTTTACTGTGAATATAATTTGTATTGGAGACATGTTTCATCACGTTGTATCTCTCAGGGAAGAATATTATTTTAATTGAATAAGTATTCGTTATTTGGATACTGAATTGTTTATTTTCCTTGTATTGAACTTTTAAATTGTGTAGTGCCATTGTGCAGAATTGTAACACGTGCAAGGCTTGTTTGTGAAGGTAAAAATAATAAAGTATTAGTGGTGTTGGAACATTGGAGATTTTACGATGGTCACGTGTTACACGTACGTTAGGACACCTCACCTGCAGTCACTGTCTGGTTTATTGTGATCGGGAAGTAATGACATCCAACTCTCTCGTGGGTCAGGGGATACGTTAAGTTGGCAAATATGACTAAGGCTTTTTAACATTGCCCGTACTGTAATTACTAGCAGCGAATGTTCTAGTCGCCGGTACTTTTGTACCATTTAATGGAATCGAAGGAAGCGAATTTTTAGTGTATTATAAAGATGCGAGTGAGGCGTGTAAGGGCTGAGTAATGTGACGCTCGGTTCTCTACGTACACCGCATGGGAACTAGTAAAGGGATAGTATAACTGCACGTTAAATCCTTTACAGAGTAGGCAGACAGAACGCCACATGACTTTCATGCCTAACTCGCTTCTTTAACATTCATAGCCCCTCGGTTCATAGCTCATGCACGCCGGTTTTAAGGCTTCTGACATCACCTTTAAGAAGAGAACGAAGAGATAGAGTTCACAAATCTGCAATGGCGTATATTTCTGGTGGCACCATTGCGCTTGTCTGATGATTGAGCACGGAGGTGGCCAATGGAGCTCTCCTATGGTCAACGTTTAGCTCGGATTTTTTCCATGGCAGAGCGCGCTTTGGCATTTTAATAGTTATCTGAAACTATAATTATTCAGTACAGGCCTGTTGGTACGATGCCTGGGGCAACAGTCGGGTCTGGTGACTTAACGTCGACTGCGAACCACGGAGGCGCTTACGTATTAAAAATATTCGATCAACCCATCCAGTCTGCACATGAGCGACCGTGTCTTAACTTACATTATCATTTCCATTAACGTAGTAACACAACCATGATATTTTCCAACTTCATACAACGTATGAAAAGTTTTTTTTTAGGTGGTATTAGTTTATTTATTGAATTTATTAAGAATTAGCAAAATATTAAAACTATAAAATACTAAAATTTTATAATACGAACGGATATAAAGCTGAATTTACATTGGTGGAGTAGATATTCATATATGACGCGCATCTTTCGGGCGCAAAATTGAGTTTAATTGCTATTGCGTAAAGTACAAATTTGTATGAAGAAAAATTAAGCTTAATACTTTGGGAGATTTTTAAACCAAAATATATTCGCATACAAAATGAAAACACTGTATAAAGTATAAGAACGTCAGGAATTATTTTCATACAAAATTGTGGTTAATTCCATAGAAATAAAGATTGATATGCAATAATCTCTGCACCAAAATACTCTTGCGTCGCTCAAGGCGTTGCTAATCAGATTGAGCCCACTTCTGAATTTGTATAAATCTACATTCCAGTATGTAGAATAGTCTCTCTTTACATATTATTATATGATAATATGTTATATTGTATGCGAGTCACAATCCTTGTGTGAAATAAATCAGTATGTATAGATTTCGCTTTAATAAATAAATTGTATTCCATCTGGTGGTTTATTTTTTCTGTTTTGACTGTACCCTTATTGCAGAGTTATAGAGGAGTGGTTAGCAACGCAGCTTTACTACCGCTCGTGGGTTCAGTTCTCACACAGGATAAACATTTGTGCAAGTTTGTCTCTGTCTGGATGTTAAGAGGATGGATGCGTCAAAAAATCCCATTTGTGGAAGTATGTCCACCTCACAGATCATAGTTGTTGTGTTTCTGCAAGTGAGTGGATTTCACACAGCAACTCCTTAGGAGCTAATTAGTTGCTGCGTTGGCAGCTGGGTTGCCACACGCTAGCCACAATTCCTGTATTATAAGTGTTTATAGGCTACGGTATCAATTTTATGCGGGCGGTATGCTTGTATGCCTTCTAGCACTGTTGTATAATAAAAAAGACTGGTTAGTATCGTTTTTAAGTATTACATATAACTCGATTATACAACGCCAATGTAAGTAATACTAAAGTACAAAAAAGAAATGGTGGCGTCAAGGGACGCCCGGCAGATGTAAAACATCTGAGTGAAAATTATTTTTTAAGAAATACAAATCAAAAACCGTCGAATAGATATAGTAAACAGCTCATGCAGAGAAGCAACGAAGTATCTATAATACGCACGCACACACGCAAGGGAGTCGAGAGTGGCGGCGTAGAGGGCGCGTGACGGCATGAGAGAGCGTCATGCCATTTGTCGTCACGGCATACGGTTCGATTTTACTGCCAAGGTGCGCCAATAGAGGTTTCACATAAAAACCAGTTGAGAATGCGCAAGCTTGCATTGCCAGAGGAACACTTTGCTCACAATTATATAACATTTTTTTTATTTTTTAAACTTATCGGCCATTTTGACCATGTTCCTTAAGAAATAATGATATTGGTTTTTAAAACATTCCTATTCTACTTTTTAATTTACTTTTCGAATCTGAAATATATATATTTTTTTAATTTGTCGGCCATTTTGACCATGTTCCTTAAGAGATAGGAGGTTGGTTTTTCAGACATTCCTGTTCTACATTTTTATGCTGAATCTGAAGTCAAAATTCGAATAAAAGCGACAGACACGCACAGACAAACATACCTATAGATTTCATGTAGCAACGGTGTTCCTGAAAACGGACGTTTCAGCCAGATCACCTCGCTAAACACATTGCGGTGCTGATCCCAACGCTAACCTATGGAGGCGAGAGCGGGGTTGAAAAGCTGGTTTCTTCTTAGCGTTACCCCGTTTCCTAATCCATTAGGATTGGCGAGGTCCGCTACTTAAGCCTAAGGAGTTGGCTACGATGCTGATTTGGATATGAAGTGACTTCCATCAGACCTCCACAATCCTGAAGAACAATCAGACCTTTCTTAGGTTAGGTCACACGTCTTTCGAAATGTATTTTTTTGGATGTGCGAGTTTCCCCACGGTGTTTTCCTTCACCGCCGAGCATGTGATAATTATAAATATGTACATAAATCCGAATATAATTTTTTTATACTACGTCGGGAGGCATACAAGCATACGGCCCACCTGATGTAAAGCAGATACCGTAGCCTATTAATGCTTGCGATATATTAATTATCACTCGTGCGATGCCTCCTCTACTGCTTACACAGCAACTCCTTAGGAGTATACTAGTGACCTCACTCACACGCAGGAACACAACAACCCTCTAGCGAGTTGTTATTTTGCTGCGGTTTTCTGTGAGGTGGAGGTACTTCCCCATACGGGCTGCTTTGATGCGCCCTACCTCAAAACATCCAGATCAAGGCAAACAGACATGTTCATGCACACAAAATATGTTTGCCTTATATGGGAATCGAACCCACGAGCGTTGGTGTCAAAGTCGCGTCATTCACGATGGACGGGTTTTTGCGTCCATCCTATAGGGGCTATTGCGTTTATTGTGATACCTAAACCTGTCCTATCCTAAACCTTTTTATTGCATCATTTTTTAATCTTCTGTAATATAATTAGGTATCCTGTGTGGGAGTTGTGTATTTATAAGTCTAAGTACAGGGTAAATTTTTGGCGAGGATCCAAAATTTAAAAAAGCGATGCTTTTTTTTCGTATATTCATAGAAAGTAATAGTTTGATAAAAAAATATAATACATTTTTACAAAAAAATAAATTGCCTTCATAAACTAAATTAAAACCCCTATAGTGTAGAAGAATCACCAATAAAATTTGCTTACTGCCTTTAGGAAGAAACATAACTTGTCGTTAAAGTAACCACACCTTTTATTTACATGATAAGATTTGGAACTTGGATGAATCCAGTTATGGCAACGACCCCCGAAAATCAAAAGCTGTGGGGGCACGCGGTTTTCCTACAAATAGATAGATAGATGACAGTCGTTAAGCTTAGTCGGTGGCCCTCAGGCGGCTTGAAAACATTGGCCTCCGCCAATCCGCATTTGGGCACCGTGTTCGAGTATGCTCTGAACCCCTTCGGTTGAAGGGAGACCCGTATCCCTGTAGTAGGGTGAGTAAGGGTTGATATGGATGGATTGTGCATTGGACCGTGGTTTAATTTAATGACCTAAACACGATTGTATTATTGAAACAAAATTGTCTGAAGGCTTTATTACAACGCTTTAATTTCTACAATCGGTCCCTCAATGTTTACTACCTCTCGAACCTTATAAAGGGGCTATTGCGTCTACAAAGAAAAGAATAAAAATGCGCAATAGACCCACATATTTTTAATTAGTGTAAACTCAAAAGCTATCTTAAATATTTCAAGGTACAAGGCGTTGCAAGTAACCAAAAAATGATTAATTTAACAAAATAACTCGTATAATGTTCCCAGTTATTCTGGACACACTATATTAGCTAAAGATCCATTCGCCCATATTGGGGTTATTGTGTCTGGAAAACACAACTTCCAAATAAACACCATTTACGAGCATAAGCAATTTAAACTTTAATGGAAATGAAACTATAGTTGAAAATTTAATTAAATATTCTACCCTGAATTATAGGTTGCAGTCTCATATAGTAAAATACACAGCTTAAATAAGCAATCAAAAATGCTCTTAAAGGTTACATAACGCAATAGCCCCGGTTGACCTTATAGCGCGCGCGTAGTCATGCCCGCTAATAATATTGTACCCCATAGTGAGTGTATTGGTAAACTAACTCACTCGCAGAAACAAAAGTACCCTCCAGAGAGTTATGCTTTAGCTTCGGTTTTCTGTCAGGTGTTGCCGTGTCAGCGGAGATGGTAACGCGCAAGCGATGCATCCTGTATTGCAAGTAACCGTAGGCCACGGTAACCGCTTTACATCATTTTGCAGCTCGGTGTCGCAGTGGTTAGTAACGCCTCTTTGACACCAACGTTCGTGGGTTCGATTCCCAAACAGGACAAACATTTGTGTGCATGAACATGTCTGTCTTGGTTTGGATGTTTTTAAGCGTGGTAGGGCGCAACAAAGCTAGTCTGGGGAAGTACTTGCATCTCGCAGAAAACCGCAGCTAAATAACAACTCCCTGGGTGATTGTTGTATTCCTGCCAGTGAGTGAGGTCACTAGTAAGCTCTTAAGAAAAGCTCTGTGTTAGCAGCAGATGTGGCATCACGCGAGTGATACTTAATGTATCACTGTACATCAGGTGGAACGTAACCTTGTATGCCTCCCGACATTTTATAAAAAAAAACATTCATTCCACATTAATGAGTGAAACATAAATCATGAACATAAACTAATGAACATGGATGCAAGAAATTTGTAATGCCACGTGACAGAAGCCGCGGGCAATGGTTAGTCTGGTGATGTGGTGTACCGTATAGCGAATGTTTGCTAGTAGGTTATCAATTATATAGTACTAAACATTAGAACTGCTAAGAGGTAGTGGTCAGGTGTCTGAACGGCGCGCGCAAGACCAAGGTCTTCCCCGCTACGCGCGCGAGCATGCAGTCTGCACGCGCGCTAACTCGCCGATCACGACTCGACGCTCTAAACACCGCGATCATTGCCTGATAATTGTTCAGGTACTCCGCTTTCAATGTCTAGCTAATATCGTGACCGATATTTGTCTCTTCAAGGGCTCGGTCCTATCCACTAGTCGGGAGGCACCTTAGCCTGTAAACGCGTCCAACACATTGCCAGATGCCATCTGTGCTGCTATCACAGCAACTCTATAGGAGCTTACTGGTTTGGAAGTTGTTATTTGGCTGCGGTTTTATGTAAGGTGGAGGTAATTTCCCAGACGGGCTGCTTCGAAGCGCCCTATCTCTCTTAAGGAATCAATCCAACTCGACATGACGTATCAGAGATATTTTTACATGTTTATAGGAGCTTACTGGTGAACTCATTCACTCGCAGGGACACAAGAACCTTCTAGGGAGTTGTTATCTGGCTGCGGTTTTATGTGAGGTGGAGGTACTTTCCCAGACGGACTGCTTTGATGCGCCCTACCTCTCTTGAAGAATTAATTCAACTTAAAATGACGAATCAGGGATATTTTTTACATGTTTACAGGTAACTGTAAGGATATGATTCCTTGTTATATACATTTTCTTTGATATAAGTTTAAAATCAAACTCAAGGAATAAAAGTGAATGTTTACTTGAAATCTAAGTACTTACATGAAAGAAATAAACTTTGTTAAACAACATGCTGCCATTATTTGTAATAAATACTCGTACATGTTTAATCTTATAAATGTACAGGATTAATGAATAGAAAACGACGAATTGGTCATGGTAGGTTAGTCTTGATCTTCCTCGGCTCCTACATCCTTCCACTTTTGCATTGTATATCTGCTTCGTCATTCTTTCATCCTGCATTCTTTCTACATGTCCGAACCAACGAAGCATGCCTCTTTTTATTTTAACACCGACGCTCTCTTCCAGACCAGCTCTGTTTCTAACCATCATCATTGCGAATACGGTCTTTTTTTTATACTACGTCGGGGGGCATACAAGCATACCTGATGTAAAGCGGGTACCGTAGACTATTAACGCTTGCGATATATCTATCACTATATCACTCGCGCGATGCCTCCGTTGCTGCTTACACACCAACTCCTTGGGAGCTTGGGTCTGCAAGCGTTACGCCACAAATTTCGCATTTCAACCGCGTTTATCTTACTTTCATGCTCTCTCTGCCATACCCAGCTCTCGCTTCCATAAGTAAGCTCAGAAACCGGCGAGCGTGCATAAGAAGAGCAATGATTGTTAAAGAAGCGAGTGAGGTGTGTAAGGATCGAGTCACGTGGCACTCGGACCTCTCTGCCTATCCCGCAAGGGATTTGGCGTGAACTTATAGATAGATAAATGAATAAAATATTAAGTACAAAGTTTATTTATTATATTATATTTCATTACTTAAAAAGGATTTTTAAACATATACTTCACATTTTTTTTTTATACTAAATACTTTATTTTGGTAGGTTTGGAAGATTTTTTCTGCGTTCTGCACTATGTTGAGTACATAATTCGTCATATTCGTTCGATCTTCATTTCAGGATCGACCTGGTCATCTGCAGACAGTTACCATAAACGCAAACAATGTATTTATATAACCAGTCGCGTTGACAGCCCGTAGATGAAGAACCGGCCTAGTGACCAACAGGTCCCCGGTTTGAATCCTGGCGTGGACCACTGTATTCGTGTTTTCGGATTTATGTACATATTTTTAATTATCACTTACTCGGTGGTGAAGAAAAACATCGCGAGGAAACCCGCACGTCCTAGAAATTATATTTCAAAAGACGTGTTATCTTACCTAAGAATGATCTGGTGTCGAGGTTTGACGGCAGTCGCCCCATGCAAACATCAGTTTTTTTTTATACCACTAAGGTGGCAAACAAGCGCACGGCCTGTCTGATGGTAAGCAGTTACCGCAGCCTATGAGCATTTGCAACACCAGGGGTGTCACTCTTGCGTTGCCGCCCCCATACTGTACTCCCTTGGGAAAACCTCGGCAGGGAGCTCATTCCACAACATAATAGTGCTTGGTAGAAAACTTCTCGTGAAGCGCACAGTATATTTCATGTACACTGTCTAGACATTTACCTGAATACTGTACGACCATTAGCGGGTATCAGATGAACAGTAAATCATGACGGTACGTGGGAGGGGGGGGGGGGGGGGGTTATCACGTGAAGAACAGGAAGCCGCCCCCGTCTCGCTCCAGACGGGGACAGCGGGTCAAGGGAACTTGACTAGTAATGATGATACGGTGCTTTATAATATCGCCATATTAATATGTGTACAATTTGGCAGTGATAGAACAGTGGATAGGGAACTGGTATATTTTTAGGGTCGGTAACGCATGAGTGACACCCCTGGTGTTTACCATCAGGCAGGTCGTATGCTTGTTTGCAACCTTAGAGGTACAGAAAAATATTGACCAACTTTACCAGCGGGAGGATGTAGGAGCCGAGGAAGACCAAGACTAACCTACCGTGACCAAATTGGTCGTGTTTATCACAAAGTGATGTCACGAGCCTTAGGAACCGGTGAATGTTTTTGACGAGCTCGGTAGCTCAGTCGTGAAAGACGCGACTTTCACACCAACGCTCGTGGGTTCGATTCCCACACAAGACAAACATTTGTGTGCGTGAAGATGACTGTTTGTCTTGGTCTGGATGTTTTAAGAGAGGTAGGGCGCATCAAAGCAGCCCGTCTGGGGAAGTACCTCCACCTCACAGAAAACTGTAGCCAAATAACAACTCCCTACTCCTTGTTGTGTTCCTGCGTGTGAGTGAGGTCACCAGTAAGCTCCTAAGGAGTTGCTGTTTAAGCAGCAGAGGCATCGCGCGAGTGATATATGTTATAAGCGTTAATAGGCTACGGTAACTGCTTTACATCAGGTGGATCGTATGCTTGTATGCCTCCCGACGTTGTATAATAGAATGTGCTATGAAAAGAACTATGAATGTTAAATAAGCGATTGAGGTGTGTAAGGACCGCGTCTTATGGCGCTCGGTTCTCGCTGCCTACACCGTAAGGGATCTGGCGTTAAGATATTCATACATACAAATTAATCGTACCTAAAGTCGACCAAATCTGACTTAATCCGACCCGAAGCTGACCTAAACTCAACACAAAAATTATGTTTTTGTTTGTATTAGTATTGTTTTAAATTTTCGTTGTTTTACTATACATACTCGTAGTTCTAAAAAACTGTTTTAGTACCTAATCATAAAAATATTAGCGCTAAGAAAGAGCGGAGCCTCCTGGCACAAGCATACTTTTTGCTTAAAAGGAGACTCCAGCAACTACCATTGTTTTTGTATCTCAAGTTATTGAAATAAAGTATTTTGTATTTGTATTTGTATTTTGTACACCAACCTGATAAAAAATCGGCCAAGTGCGAGTCGGACTCACGCACGAAGGGTTCCGTACCACTATCTATAAAAACGGCAAAAAAAAATCACGTTTGTTGTATGGGAGCCCCCCTTAAATATTTGTTTTATTTTAATTTAATTATTTATTCTTAAAGTATATAACTAAATATAACTAAATATTCTGTGAATATTTCAAGCATCTACCTGTTGCCGTTATCAATATCGAGCAAAAACAAGCAAAAAAATCACGTTTGTTGTATGGGAGCCCCCTTAAATATTTATGTTATTCTATTTTTTAGTATTTGTTGTTATAGCGGCAACAGAAATACATCATCTGTGAAAATTTCAACTGTCTAACTATCACGGTTCGTGAGATACAGCCTGGTGACAGACGGACGGACGGACGGACGGACAGCGAAGTCTCAGTAATAGGGTTCCGTTTTACCCTTTGGGTACGGAACCCTAAAAACACGCTTAAGAGGGCGCACAAAGCTAAGTGGCGCCCTCATTTTGTTTTTATTAATAACTCTGTATTTGAGACCAATCCAAAAAAAAAAATCGCTCTATAGGGCACTGAAAAACCATATTTATGTTTTTTGAGACATATTCTGTTTTTATTATTTATGTAGAATTAGTCATACTTTTGATTATTGCTATAAGTGGCCACAATAAGCAATAATTAAAATTTTGGTTACTTGTCGTACGTAAAAACGTAAATATGGTTCTTCAGTGCCCTATAGAGCGTTTTTTTTGGAATTGGTCTTAAATTCAGCGTTATTAATAAAAACAAAATGGGGGCGCCACTTAGCTTTGTACGCCCTCTTAACTTCAATTTGCCCAAATCTATCAAATGCTGCATTAACGACCACACAATTGAGCACACATGACGGGCTCGATGGCTAAGTGGTTAGTAACGCTACTTTGAAACCAACGCTCGTAGGTTCGATTCTCACATTCTCACAAACATTTGTATGTACGAACATGTCCGTTTATCTTGGTCTGGGTGTTATGTATGTATCATAAGTACGTATTTACAAAAAAAATGTATTTATGTAGGTATGCCACAAGTAGTCTCTAACCTATAAAACAAGCTTCACTTACTCTGGGGCTAGATGACGCTTTGTAAATAGTCCGACAAAAAAATAAAAAGTTCTCGTATCGTGCTATATTTTACTCTATCAACCATTCTCACTTCACATATACTCCTCAGCGCTCGCATTTCTACGTCGTTCACCCTGCTTTCATGCTTCTTCTGGCAGACCCATGTTTCACTACCGTACAACAATGTTGTCGTTAATACATCCTGAATAATAGCAAGGCGAGCTTTGCTCGATATGTTATCGTTTGTTACCACGGAGTACAACGCACCATTGATTTCCAGCGTAAACATAGAACCTAGATAAAAACCAGTTGAGAATGCGCAAGCTTGCATTGCCAGAGGAACACCTGGCTCCTCAATTATATAACAATTCATTTTTTTTTTCAATTTGTCGGTCATTTTGACCATGTTCCTTAAGAGATAGGAACGGTGTTCCTGAACATTCCTATTCTACTTTTTCATGCTGAATCCGAATCTGAAGTCGAATATTCGAAAAAAACGCACAGACAAACGCACACACAGACAAACATATAGATTTCATATAGGAACGGTGTTCCTGAAGATCATTCTCTTGTTTCACTTGGAGTTAATGTATGACTTGATATTGTATTCTTGAAATGATCTAACTCCAAGGTGGCCCTCAATCAACTGTAATATACATATATCCTTATTCCTAGCATTATCCCCATTCCTAATCCATTAGAATGGCGGGGTCCGCTACCTAAGACTAAGGATTTACTGTATTGCAAGCGTTCATAGGCTACGGTAACCACTTTTAATCAGGTGGGTCGTATGCTTGTATGCCTCCCGACGTCGTACAGATATAATAAGAACTTAATTTGTGGCATGAACTCTCTGCCGAGGTTTTCTCTAGGGATTAAAGCATGAGGTTCAAAAAACGGGAAGAATTTTTTACAGGGTCGTCAACGCAAGAGGGGTGCTGACTACGCTAACTGCTGTCAGGCAGGGTATATATGCCTGTTTGCCACATTAGTGGTTTAAAAAAGGTTTGAAATAGACTTGATGAGTTTTTTGGGTTTAGGTCAAATTGATGGCGGACTGAGTTACAGTTACGTCGACTTTCAGTAATTTTTTTGTCATTGTATGTTCGTCTTAGATTAGTTCCAGTTTAGGTCCATTAAGTCCGACTTAGCTGGCCAGGTTCTAATTACGTCAAGATTTATGCTAAATTTCATAAATCTATCTATCTATAACTAGACACACCAAATCCTTTGAGGGGTAGGTAGTGGGAACCGACCGCCACATTCGACGAGCTCGGTGGCGACGTGGTGAATCGTGCTGTTACGCTATCTTGACACCAACGCTCGTGGGTTCGATTCCCACATAGGACAAATATTTGTGTACATGAACAATGTCTGTTTATCTTGGTCTGAATATTTTTAAGAGAGGTAGGGCGCATCGGAGCGGCACGTCTGGGGAAGTACCTCCACCTCCACAGAAAATCGCAGCCAAATAACATCTCCCTGGCAGGTTATTGTGTTATTGCGTATGAGTGCGGTCTCCAGTAATCTCTTTAGGAGTTGCTGTTTTAGCAGCAGAGGTGGCATCATTTGTAGGCTACAGTTACCGCTTTGTCATCAGGTGGTCCGTAAGCTTGTATACCTCCCGACGTTGTATATAAAATAAATAACATGACTCGGACTTTACACACGTCACTCTTTAACATTCGCGACTCTTCTCATGCACGCTCACCGGTTTCTGAAGCTCCTGACATCCCCTGATAAAACACGATCAATTTGAAGTCTAAGTCTTGGCTTATAAATTAATTTCATGGCTTTGTCAGTGAGGAAATATGTAACATGGTACCATATGTGTGGGCAGGAAGTCGTAATGAGGGACAAGATCCGCCGACGAGCTAACTGCGGCTACACGGCGGATTAACACACAGATGGGCAACAATACAGTTATTAGTAGATGTAAACTGCGATAGGAGAGGTGAGCCGTATTCAACACCTGCTCACAAACTCACACAGAAACTAATACTAAGAAACAGGATCTCAAATCACAAGTTAAAAAAAATACTGCTAGGCTCTGGTGCTCAACAGAGCAAAGCAGTACTTTCTTTTAACACCAAGTCTAGTAAAACTATACTAAGTTAGGGCGCAGTGGAAAACAAGCTGAAAATATTTGTCCGTCTGTCTAACACCGAAGTATCGCCTTGCCAGAGATCAATTCCTTAGAGTTTTGTTGTGTTCAAGGGAGTGAGGGAGGACGTCGTTGCTACACCGCGAAAGAGGCCATACATACATGTTTTCTATGTTATACGGTTACCGTTTCATACATCAGACGAGAACAAGATGAGATGAGGTCAGATGAAAGTTTTTTTTTATTTGTTCGGGTCATTAAATAATTTCCTGTTTACATTAGGCATGTAAAATTTCGGTAACTTAAGAACAACATAATGTAGTTTAAAATTACCGATGAGCTTGTTGGCGTGGTGGTCAAAAACGCTACTTCAACATCAACGCTCGTGGGTTCGATTCCCATGCAGGGCAAACATTTCTGTGTATGAACATGTCTGTTTGTCTTGGTTTGGGTGTTTTAAGAGATGTGAGGCACAATCAAGCAGCCTGCCTGGGTGGGCTAACTTGGATCACTCGCTGAAACACAACAATAACAGTGGTCTTCTGTCAGGTACGTTCAAGGACTGCTTTGATGCGCCTTACCTCTCCTAAATGAGATAAAGTTCTGATAATTAACTAGTAGCATGGTGGATCTGATCTGATAGTAATAGATGTGGAAAGTGACCTTACTGGTTACTCCAGGCGGTGGCTCGCCACTCACGGAACGGAAGGATAAACATAAATATTGTCGGACAAATTACACAGCGCCATCTAGCCCCAAAGTATGCGAAGCTTGTGTTATGGGTACTAGACAACTGATAAACATACGTAAATATATATTTTTTTGTAAATACATACTTATTATACATAGAAAATACCCAGACCAAGACAAACAGACATGTTCATGCACACAAATGTTTGTACTGTGTGTTCGAACCCACGAGCGTTGGTGTCAAAGTAGCGTAACAGCGCGTTTCACCACTGCGCCACCGAGCTCGTCAAATTTTAATATTATACATTTATATTTGGGAAACCACTACGAAGTCACCACTCGCCATCGGCAGATAAATCATCCTACAAATCGAGACGGGCGTCTGTGTACGTCTACGTTCTCGAGAAGTTTTCTTTTGCGAGCAAACAAACTAATAAACCACTTGACGACACATAAAGGCACTCCTCACTCACAAAATGTAGAGTTTTAGCGCCTAAATATATTAGCGATTCGAGTCTACTGACCATTGGAAGGATATTTTAACCAATAAGCCGATAAGTGACGCCATGTTGATCCGCGAACTAACCAATAAGTGCTACGCATTCAACTTTACACCCGGTCCGTACTGATGCCTCATTGGTTCTCCACAGGATTTTTATTTTATCCTTTATGCTCGCAACTAGGCGCTGGTTATTCGCCATGCGATTTCTCAGCCGGTATTTATTTTAATATTAATTACGTCAGGTGGCAATGCAGCATACGGCCCGCCTGCTACATAACGGACAGTTATTGTTACCTACTGGATGTGACATAATAAACACACATTGCAAGCTTTGTTTGGACGAATCATACTTACACTGTTATTTTTTTTTATATTTGTTCAGCATAGTGGCTCCTCTTTGCCTGATGGTAAGCGAAAGAGGAGCTCAAATCGCAACTTCAACTGACAAAATACTACACCGTATCCTGTCAGTTGAAGCTGCCATGCTGACCCGCAAGACGCTTCTTCACGCTTCGTTTGAAGGATCCCATATTGTAGGAAGGAGGGAACACATGTGCACTCACCTAACTTACTAACCATTTATGGATAGTTTTGCATTTAATAAGTGAACGGAATCGAGTTGACATAAAGAATTCACCGTAGCCTATGGATGCTTGCAATGCATATAATGTCCGTCGACTTTACCACCTCTTACCAACCCAATAAATCTAGTATTTATTACTTACTTAAGCCACCTGCTCCTGGTGATCTTACTCACTCGTAAGATTACAACAGCGACTAACTGGTGAAAGTACTTTCCTAAAGCTGCTTCTTATCAA